>JBBYHM010053938.1:0-48194 GCA_038381775.1 Adansonia rubrostipa
AATTCATGTTTTACATCTTGAGCAATTATGAGCTTAAATGTGCATGCATTTGATGATTTAGTTCTTGATGATAATATATTAAATCGATTTGTGAAATGTTGTTATGAAGCATAATTTAAGAATATTTATACATAGAAGGTTGATTTTGTTGAACTTTATGCCATAAGTCATTAAGAAACTATATTGCATTACTAAATTACATGCATATCCTTAGAGGGAGCATTTAGAGCTTACTTATAAGATATTATGCCATAAACATGCATTAGCAAGTTCTTAAGTTTCTTTAATACTTTATATTCAATTATACTTCCATGAGACCTAGGATGTTTGATTATGGTGCAAGTTCATGATTTATGGCAAAAAAACAAGGTTGGTAAACATTGAAAATACTTTTTAAACTTATGCATATATGGTTTGTATAAAAATTTTTTAGTTGCATATTTCCTTACTTATGTGACCAAATATGCTATTCATTCAAACTTGATTCTAAAAGTTATTCTAATCCAAGCTTTGATTATTCATATGAGCTTTAAATGTTTAAAATCAAAAGTTTGTGTTAAAATATAAGATCATGGATTTTGGAATGCTAAATTGCATATTTTTCTAAGCATTTTTTAGAAAACTCAAGGCATATATCGATACTTAGAGCCTTGTATTGATACAGTGAACAAAAACCAGCTTGTATCGATACATGAACTTTATATCGATACATCACTACGTGTATCGATACAAAACCCCCGTATCAATGCAACTAGTGAATATTGGCCAATTTCGTGCTTTTTTTTGGCTTTTAAATGCAAAATTAGTCTCCTTAATGAGTTTTCACTTAAAATCCTTCAATTTTACGATTTCTAAATCTTGATAAATATCGTTTCATAACTCACCACATTCTTAAACATCATATTCGATTCATTGATGAGTATTTCACAAAGCAAAATACATTAAGTGCACATAGTGCCTCATAATGCTAAAAAATACAACATTTTTTATACATTATTATTATTTTTGCAATAATTGGTACCATATACACTTAATGTTCTTTATTCATCAACATTTGGTATCACTTATTTCAAAATGTCATTAAGCACATTGAACATCTTTTATTCCTAATAAAACCTAAGCTTATTGAATACTCTTTTACAATTAAAATCTAAGTACCTCTAATGCTCACCTTATGCCAAGATTATTTTTAAGTTTTGCAAGGTTCATGGAGATAAATCAATCCTTGAAAGAGGAACACTTGTATAGAAAAAGAAAGCAAATTAGGCATGCAACCTCTTCAAATCAAACTAAAACCATCAAGGAAGCTCAAACACTAGAAATGATTATCCTCCAAGTTAAAATGTGCATATCGTCAAAGTTTGGTAAGGTTGAGGTAATCATTAAACAAATACTATTAAATTCTTATCCTATAGCATTAAGTTTAGTGACATAGATGAGTCAATTATATGTAATCGGTATTCTAGTTTGTAATGTATGCTTAAAATGTTTGCTTTGAATGAATCTTTGAACATGTCTAAGTGATTAATTCTCATATTTAAGCAAGTTCTTTGATTGAATGTTTGCTCAAATGATTGTATTAACATATCATGAATGAGCAAATAATCTTTTAACCTATGGAAATTTGTTCTGTTTTTCTTGAAAAAAATTTTTAACCTTCCATATGACATTTATTGTAGTATGCATGTGTACTCAAAATTCAAAAATTCGCATTGTGCATTTAGACACCAATTGGATTAATAATTCTTAAAATCCTTCAACAATTGGTATGTTCTATCTCTCAAATGTGCTTAAATGACTACAAAAGAATACAAAAATTGGATGTACTACACATTAGGACTTAAATACATATATTTTCTCAATAATTTGTATACATGTTCTGAAATGATCCATAATTAATATACCTTTTAGAAATCTTGTTGGAATTTGTCCTTTAGCTTTAAATAATCTTAATTCAACATTTTGATATTCCAAAAAAAGGAGAGTTTTAGGGGTTAATTTGCTTTCTTGTACTTTATTTATACATATATGTCTATGCTAGCAAATAAGAAGATTTCATATGTGCTTACATTATTTATACTATCAAAATCCTTAATATTTTGTGTTGTTACTCTTAAAGCCAAATATGAACAAAAATGCTACTGCCAAGTGTTTCAAAACCTTTCTAGAAAATCTCTAAAAGTCCATTTTGTAATGCTTTTAAGAAGGGGGAGTGTTATTGAAAATCTTTAAAAGACTAAGGGGGAGTTTTACAAGCAAATTTACTAAGTTTTGTCATATCAAAAAGGGGGAGATTGTTAGCTATACTAGCTTTGAATCAATCTTAATTTTGATATAACTAAAACTTAAGTTTAATTAGCTTGTGTTTAAATATTCTCAAGATTAGTATTTTTCCATGAAATATTTTGTAAATACTTTGAAAAATACTAGAAAATGTTTTAACTTCTTCAAGCACTCAAAAATATGTTCTTAATACATATTTTTATATAAAACATTTTTTGGATAAATTTTACATGTTTTAAAGTCATGAAAACCTTTTAAAATTGATTTTCATGTGAATGTATCGATACACTATGTGTATGTATCGATACAATACTTGGCAATAGCTAAATAACCTTAAAATGCAAAAATCACTGTTCATGTATCGAGACAGAGCATTCTGTATCAATACAGGAGTATTCATGTATCAAGATAGATCTTTCTGTATCAATACACGACTGTTTAATAGTCATATTTTGGACCATTAAACACAATATATCGATACCCACTTAATTGTGTCAATACAGAGGCACAGGGAACAATAGGAAATGACATTTTAGAGGTTCTAATGGCTATATTCCTTCACCAAATATCCCCAATGGCTATAATCATGATCAAAGCTATAAATAAGCCTTTTCAACACCTCTAACAAGAAGAAGAACCAAGAGAATTGTTTGTAAAGTCAAATCTTTCATCTTTTCCATCATTTCACTAAGTACTTTATCTTTGTATAGGATTAATTCTTCCTATTTTTGTATTCTTCATTTTGTATCTTTAGATACATATTTCCTTTGAGCCAAAATTCTTTTGAACATCTAACCTTTAGAGGTTTTATTTGTTTAGACTTAAATCCTTGTAAAAAGGGGAGGTTACTACTTAGCCATTGAAAAGTAGAGAAAGTTTCTACTTAGCCATCAAAAGTAGTGAGAGAACAAGCCATAAAAGATAAGGGGTAGAGGTTTCTATCTTAGTCATAAAAGATAGAGAGTGTAAAGGTTATACCTTGTCCTTGAAAGGTAGACAATTCAAGTTAGTGAATTATGAAAAATCTGAGGCAAGTGAAGCTAAGGTAGAGGACATTGGCAATTAAGGTCAAGCCTTTCTAAATCGTTGAGTTTGCTTCTCTTTCCCTTATTTTAAGTTGTTTACTCACTAACTTACACTCCAAAGTTTATTGTTTAGATTAATATTTCAATTTTAGTTTTATTTATAATAGTTTTAATTTACTAAAATTTTGAGAAATCAATTCACCCCCTCTTGATTTCATTCGTCACTAAAAGGTTTAACAGTGAACAACATACTCAAGCAAGGAAAGGTGATATTTTGACAATGAAAGAGGTAACAAAATGTAGGATTATGACAAGAAAATGCATGAAGATGCTTAAGATGAACATGTTTAAATAATGTTTGTTGGAATATTTTAAAAAAGTCATTTTCATTTCATGAAACCTATCAAAATGCAAGAAAATGCATTAACATACATAAGATATGTTAAGGTGAAAATTTAAATATGAGATGGATATGTGAATATGAAAGGAACATAGCAATAAATATATGAACAAGGCTATTATGATGATGAAAATGAAACATGGCATGTTTGCATATCCAAACAGAATCAAGGCATCAAGGGGGTCATGAAGATCCTGAGACTACCACAACTAAGGCAACAGCAATGCATAAGGGTCCTAGGGTGGTCATGGAACCATGAAAGGCTGACTAAAATGATGTAAATGATAAAAACATAAAACACATGGAACAAGGTAGAGAAAATATACCAAAACAGACTTAAACTTTCCTCTCTAATTGAAGCAGTGGCTTTGAGCTCAGTTCTTTCCCTCTCTTTGCTATTATTTACAAGAAAAAGATGAAAGGAAAAACCTTTTTGGTAATATTATTGACGAAGACATGTTTCAAGGATGAAAGTTTATGAAAGGTTGAGTTTTTAGAGGTTTTCTAGTAGTGGTTTAGGGAATAGCGAGAATAAAGTATGGAGGTTAATGGAATAGTGTTTTTGAGAGAGTTCTGGGCTAAAGATTGCTGAAGCATTTTTTAGAGGTGGTAGGAAGAGAGACCTTATACTGAGCCAACTTTAGTCCCTATTTAAATTCGATGCTCAGCCAATGTTTTTAGGAGAAAAAGCAAGGGTATCTTTGATATTTAATGCATGTACTAGGGGATAATTCTAGGTATTATGCTCAGTTGGTCTCATTTTCATTGGTTCTGCCATGCAAAGTAGTGGTGCAGAAAGGCTAAAACAGCTTACAACTAGAGAAAAGTTAGGCATGCCCTATGACAAACCATATATTTCATGAGAATGTCCCTTGTCATTGGCTATTTGGGCTTTAAAAATTTGTTTAGATCTAATCACGAGCCTATAACTGAGGCCTAGTTGAATTATGATGATTGTTGGTGCAAAAATCATGTTTGAATTGGATTTTTGAAAGCTAAAAAGTGGCTCAAGCTGGGTAAAAATGCCTTGGTGTATCGATACAAAACATTATGTATCGAAACACAAGGTAACTTTTACCCATAAATATCGATACAATAAGGTGTGTATCAATGCTAAGAGCAAAAAATTGTTTCAAGTCTCGAGACCTAGAGGCTTATATCGATACTCTATGGATTTGTTTCGATACGCATGCTTGTGTATTGATACATTTTGCCAAAAGTCATAACTAACGTTTGTATCGATACAAAAATGCTAGGTATCGATACCACACCTTTGGTACTGATGCTAAACCCTTTTGTATTGATACTAAATGTGAAAATTTAAACTTTTAGCAATGTAAAGGCCTCACATCAATACTTATTCACTGATATAACTTGCACGTACCTTAGGCTCTTTGAATACCTCACCTTGGTCATAAATAGTGGAAAATTAACCTATGTACTCATCTGAATGACTTCAATGACACCTTAAATAGTGACCTTTAATGCCTCATTTTTACATTTTTCTTTAATATGACTTATAAGTATTTCAAACCTTCCCTAAAAAATTTTTGCCTAGCACCGTGTTCCCTAATAGTGCTTGGCAACATGGCATCTAGCAGTTGTCCCAGTTTATTTTATTATTTTCTAATACTATCACCTTTCTACTAAGTCTGGGATGCCATAAGTTGGCCTAGACAAAATGAGGTGTCTATAGAGACCACTGCAAACATACTTTGCCTATCTCATTGTAATACTAACTAGATCTCCATTTTCTCGTAAACACTTATGAGGCAATGTTGTACCTCAAACAAATTAGTATCTATTTATCTTTGCCCTATTTCTGATGCTTAGTAATAGCCAAATTTTGTTTGAGCCAACATTTAAAGTATCAAAAGTCATCATTTGAGGCACTATTGATGTCATTCAAAGAAGCATGAGTCAAGTTCCTTCCATTCTCTGCTAAGGTAAAGAGTTCAGAGAGTTAAAGGTAAAAAAAATCTATATTTTTGTATGCATGTCACAATATAGGTGTGAGGTATTGATACAAGGCTCCATATCATTCAAATTCCAAATTCTTGCTAGTTGTATCAATACCAAAAGGCATGGTATCAATAGTTGAAGACTAGTATCAATACTCAGGGTGTTTGTATTGATACAGAGTTATATCAAAGACAAAATTATGATTTTTGGCCAGCAGGTACCAACACAAGAGTGCATGTATCGATATAACAAACTTGGAATTGATACATGCTTTGTATTGATACCAAGTTTAATGTATCAATATATTCTAGGCTTTTTTATCAATATATCGATACATAAGGGTATTTTGGCTAATTCAAGACATTTTTCCTTCTTTCGTACCATGACTTTAAAACTTGAATTTGGTCATAGCATTGGCCTTCAAAAGTATCCAATATCAAACATAGTTTCATACAAATCGTGTGGATTTAATTTTGAACTTTGCATTAACACATTTTGGAACGGCCCATTGAGCTTGGTATAAGGGTATTTCATGAGTAAATCTAGTTTTATGAAGGACAAACTTGAGATTACTCATTAAATCAGCTAATACATGGTTTTCTTTACCATCAAGAATCAAGATTAACTAATCAAATGCTGAAAGGTTTCACTTTGGAATAATGCATAATCCTATTGTGCACGCCGAAAGTCCTATATACCTTTATTGCCATGTCATCTTAGTGGCTAAAATTATCCACTATATAATCCAATTTTTACTCAGCGAGGAGGAACTTTCTTTTCATCAGTCACCAAAAAAAACTAAAGCTCTCCAAAAAGTTCCATTCCCATAGCTCATTTTTCACCCTTCCAAAACCTTTATTTCTTTTATTCTACCTTAAAAACTATTCCCCATAGCCACCATAACCAAAAGCTCTTTGTTTTTATTCCTTTTTTGGTAATCCATATAAAAAAAGGAAAAAAGTGAGCTAGAAGTTGTTGGACAGTTGTTTAAGGATATAGTTAGAAGTTCAAACTTCCATCTAGGTATATTTTCTATCTTTTCTTCCTTTCATTTCTTATTTTTCTCCATCATCATTATCTTAGTGAACCTCCATGTTTCCATGACCTTATTAAGGCTTTTATGCATTATTTTGCTTTGTTCATGGTAGCCTTAGGATTTTGTTGACTTTCTTGGTGCCGTAATGGTGTTTTGATGAACTAGAATGCCATATTTCTTGTTGACATTAAAACAGCCTCTACTCTTACATTCTTGCCATGTTTTGCTTCATTTTAACATTCTCATTTCACGTGTGAATGCTTAGCTTAGCATATTTTGATCTTGACCATGCCTTGGGATACATTTTCACTATGATTTCTTTAATAAAGTTCATGGATAGTTTGTTGTTTTGAGTAATTGTCCATGTTCTATATCTTCACTTAATTTAGTTTGTTATATGTTTGTTAAAATGCCTCTATGATGCTTGCAAAATTTTATTTTCACAAAAAACCCTAAGTCTATACTAACCTTAATCAATGGGGATTAGCATGGATTTAAGGTTATGAATATATTGATTCTCCAATCTTAGGGATATATCAAACAAAAATGTTTAGAATCATTGCCTTATTAGGCCAAATAAATTTTGTTATAATCCAAAATCAAAAATGCTTTCAAATATTTAGTTTAAGTCTTATTTTAAGCCTATCAATACTATTGGTGTGGAGAGCAGATGATTTAGTGGGAGTTGGATTGGTCTATTACTTCACTACCATGGACCTTAGTAATTGGACATTTGCATGTATGACACCTTGACATGTGACCATAAAAGCTTTAACCCAAAAAACCCTAATTTTCATACTGACAACACAATGATCCATATTTGAAAAATTATTTTTAGATTCAAAATGATTTTTCTAGAATTTTCTAGTATTTTTCTTGGAAAGGGCTTCGAATTACTTTACAATGATACATTATTTGCATTGGATCATTCGGCTGCAAAAGTTATGATTTTTCAAACCTTTGTTGTCTAGAACCCCTAAAATCAATGATTTTCATACTGTTTGGGCGATTTTGACCAATCAAATGATTTTTTTGGACTTTTTAAACATTTTTCTTCAAAATTTTGTGAAATTCCTTTTTTGAAAGGGTATCGTTTGTAATTTAACAATTCCAAAGGAGTCTAGGATGATTTTTCGAAGTTCACCGCTCTTTTTTTAGCACTTGCTGTCAACGCTAACTCTTAGTCAATTCTTTAGTAATTTTGGAATATTTTTTATTAATCATTATCGAGTTGCCCTTCCAATAATGCCTCTTTTGCCACTAGAAACCATCAAACTAAATCAAAATAAATTCAAGAAAATAGACAGTGTGATGTAGTACCCTATTTTTATTGAATTTGAGAAAATTCTCTTAGATTTTCCCAAGCCATATTTTTTAGTCATTCAAATGATTCATATTCAATGGTTTCCCTTATGGTGTATGAGTCATGACATAGGTCCTTTTAGGCTAAGATCAAAACCCAAAACTGTTTTCAAAATTAATTTCCATTTTTTATTTAAAATATTTTCCATTTTAAAATTATTTTCTTCAAAAATATCAAAAATTTTGATTTTCAAAAATCACTCAAAATTTTTTTTCATTTCAAGAGGATACTTTAACCTCACTTCTTTAAGGGGATTTTCCAACTCTATTTCCTCTTAGAGGATACTCCAACCGTGCTTTTCAAAATACATCCAAAATCTAATTTTTTTTTCCTTCAGGCTTACTTAGACCTTTTAAATTTTTATGCCTAAGACGGCTATCAAATCTAAATCACGTCTAAAAATTGTCAATTCGATTATTTCTCAATAATCAAAGTCAATGAAAAAATACATCCTGATCATCCCTCCTTTTTTATTTTTTCATATATTCATCTTTAATGCAAATTTTATTACATTTCTTTATGTTTTACTAACCTATTTGTTTTCTTTATTTTTTTTTCACTCATAGGTTGCATAGAGAGGTATAAATTAAACTTTTATCATAAATACCTGAATTTAATATTAAAAAATTTTCATTCATAAGAAAGGGGTAGACATCCATAATGATCTCAAGCAAAATCGAGGAAAACTAAGACTTTGATAATTTATGGCTAGACAGTACAAATTTTAGGTGTTTTGAGGGTGCTAATCCTTCACCATGTGTAACAAACTCTAGGAACCTTTTACAATTAAAATTAGTGTTTTGAGTTTTGTAACTTGAAGTCACCAATTTTAACATGTGTTCGGTCGAACCTAGCCCAAAATGATCAATGCTGACTCTAAGTCATGGTCATTTCATAATGGCCATCCAAGACTGGTTGGATGGGCAATTCTTCCAAAAGTCCTCCCCTCGACTTTCACTCTTTCATGCCTAATTCAAATTCGAATCAAAGGGATGATCCAAAGGTGAACTCCCCTTCTTTTCATTTTGAAGTCATAGCATAACCATGGAAGTGGGGGCACGTCATAACAAAAAGCTTAGGGAAGCATAGATGTTACGCCAAACCCCATAGGGAAGCCTAAGGTTGGTACCTAAGGTTTTGTTTATGCTTTTTATAAGCCAAAAAATGTATTTAAATATACCTTGGGCTAGGTTAGGCTTAACTAATAGGTCAACTAAGCCTATTACTAACATGCCCATAAGGCAGCCCTAATTTGGAGTGTTTATTGGAGCCTAATTTAAACTATTTTAATCAGCTTGTCTAAGACTAGGCCTTGGTATATTAACTTATTAATATTTTAGCCCAATAGTGCACCAAAGATAACTATTCCATGCGCTGAGCCGATTAGCAAGCCTAAGTTGGAGTAGTTCACAACTAAACTCTCTTAAGTTGATAATTAGGGCATTTGGCCTAGCACTTACATTTAAATGTTAGATAATTTAATTCATAATTAAATTTTCTTACCCAAGTAAAAAAATTGCTACTTCATATAAATAGTATTAAATAATTAATTAAATAGCTATCAAATAATTATTTAATTTTTCCAAATACAATTATTTAGCTTTGTTTAATAATATCCCTAATACCTTGTCTACACATAGACATTATCTTAGTAAGACATTCTTATCTTTATTACCATATTAAGGCATTTCTGATTGGATTCCATGAATCTAATTTATGTTTTAAAGTCTTAATTAAACTAATTTAAGTAGGTCCTCCTTATTGTACCTTTTATTTAATTAAGTTGTACTTAATTAACTCTCGATTTTAATCAATAGATCATCTTATTTGTGTGACCCATTAGGCTTCCATTATAATGACAATAAATATAATTACCCAATTAAGTGTATTTATATTTATAGATCATGATTGGCCTGTAGCAAGGTGTCATGTCCACCTGGTATGCAGGAAGAATTAATATGACTTCTTAAGAAACTTTTCCATAACCAGGCTCTCAATGTACTTTGGTTATTTCACCAAATATCCTAAAAGGACCATGAGTATAGTGCAGTGTCTACTCATGTATCATTCTATATTAGTTCCTGCAACTTTCTATTAACCTCATCAATTTAAAGAAACAGTTTATCCTAAATTCATCATGCATTGGCCAATGACTTTATCAAGTCAACCAAAGCCAAAAACAAATGAGATATGTATCTGATGTCACTTTTTGAGTGGTGAAGCCTCTAGATCACACATTCACCCACCATATGATTCATGTCATACTCAACGTGCCCTACCTTAAGCATCCATCCACTATGGACCCATCTTAAATAAATCTAAGTAAGGCACTCCTCATATTAGATGATCTGGTATCACAAGTCTGAGGACTAATATACACGACTTGCAAACGAGAACATACTCCATAGACATTTGTGGAGTTGTCATACGGGCCATATTTGTGGCCACATAGCTCAGACAAGGACCCATAGAAGCTCGACATGAAAGGCAAGCATATCCCTTGTTCTTATATATATCATTATTCTTTTTATTTTTAGGGTTCATGTCATTATTATTTTTCTTATTTTTAGGTTTGGGGACTGGATTGTTGAGATGATCACTCACTTGACTTAACTTTGAATAGTGGTTATAGAATAATTATTTATTTTGGAGTTGCCATTAATCTATTTTGGCCAGGTGAGATTGGTCACTTGTCAGAGTTCATATTTGAAGGGTTACAAAACCCTAAAAAATGAACTCCAAGGTCTATCGTAATACTAGAGAATGCATGAAAGGATTCGAGAGTCAGTTATAATGAGAAGTAAGGATCGACCCTCTCATGATGCTAGAAAATCAGTACCTATTAATCATTTGTTAATATAAATTTTCATTTTTATTCAATTTGAATATTAGATATTTAATTATAATTCCCATATATCAAAATTTTCATAAAATAAATTTATTATTTTGTAAGAGAAAATGAAGTTTTTAATATTTTGAAAATCAAAATATCTTTGTACCCTTCTGAAAAGCTTGAGTAACATGAAAGATTAAAATATGCGGCATACCTCACTAGAAGATTGACAGAATATGAAAGGTTTTATTTCAATAATCAAAATCTTTTACATACCCCACTGGAGAACCAGATGAATACATAACATTTTAAATTCATAAAATTTGAAAAGTTTAGATTTTTATTTTAAAAGGATATCTTATTTTAAAATAATTTGTAGGATCTTTCTTACATTCTAGGAGAAATTCCATGTACTATTCTAACTTAGAAACCTTGCCTTAATTTTGTTAAGATATTAAACAAAAATTATTTTAAGACTGGGTTTAGACGAGAAGTATTAAAAAGGACTCTAAGGATCTGAATTTGGTCGAAATGAACATGTCTCCTAAAGTACTCTTTGACTTAAAAAGTATCTTGATTACCCTAAAAGACTCTATTTTAAAATAAATTAATGGAATGTCCCTAAGGTGTACTTTTGACATATAAGTATCTTGGTACCTAAAAAGGTTTTATAACTTTATAAATAAATAAACCTATTCTTACTGTACACCTTCAACATAGAAGTATTTCGGTGATCACATAGGAATTGATCTAATATAAATTACTAAAATATCCATAAGGTCTACCATTGACATAAAAATATATTGGTAACTCTAAAGGACTTGATAACTTCATTAAACAATGAACCTATCCCTATTATGCAACTTTAACATAGAAGTATGTCGGTGATCATAAAAGACTTGGTTCTAAGGTAGATTACTAAAATACCTCTACGATGTACCTTTGACATAAAAGTATTCTACTAACCTAGAAGACTCAAGTTCATCATGATATGATGATTTTACCCTAAATGGGTAATTTTAACATCAAACTGACCTAAAATGAAAAAATTGCTAATAAGTCCCTCAACTCTAAAAAATTATATCTCACACCCCCACAAGAAAACTGGAAGAATACGAAAGGTTTTAATATTTTCTACACGCCACCAAAAAATTGAAAAAATTCTAGAAACACTCAAAATGACCAAAACACCCTAAATGGGAAATTTTTATCGTAAAATAATCATTTTGACCTTAAAATCCAAGGCTTTTCCTAATAACTCAAAACTTTTTTATTTTTTTTCAATTTAGTCCCTACATGACAGAAAATCATAAATAAACATCAACATATCACAAAAATCATGGAAATCACACTAAAAGTCACAATAAGCATTTGGTCAAACACCTATGGCCTTGAAATAATTTTTCCATTTTTGTAAATTAATCCCTAAACTTTTTAAAATTGCAAAAAATCCTCAAAAGTTATAAATGCATAAAATATATTTTAACATGTTAAAAATACATAAAATACACCCATAAAGGTATATGGAGCTCTCAACCAAGCTTGGATGGCCTTGAAATAATTTTTTTTTGATTTTCGGAATTTTAGTCCTTATATTTTCTATGATTGTAAAATAGCCTAAAAAGAATTGAAATATCACAAAAATTATGCATACTATATCCAGTCAAGCATGGAAATACCTTTCCAAGGCCTTTAAAATTTTGGGAAATTTTATTTTAAAGCCTTTACAATTTTAAAACATAACAAAATAAGACAAAATATCACAAAATCAAGCATGAAAAATTATTTAATAATCAACATGATTTTTGCCAGTATGTATTTCCATTAGAAACAATTTTTTATCACATATTTGCATGAATATCAACATACATATATGTCCTAATTTTTACCAAGCATAAATATGCATGAAAACACGAAAAATAATGAATAAATTAACATAAATCAACATGAAAATATTAATAAAAATAGCATAAAGATAAAAATATTTCTATCAACAAAAATAAATTATCTTGATGAAAATCAACATATTACAAGTAAAAGTTAAATAAAATAACAAAATCAAGAAACTTTGTTCATAGCCAATATTCTTGGCCTTTCAACATAGATTGAAATCAATGAGCTTAAGCATGGTTTTAGCTTACTAAAAAGAGGAAATGTAATAGAAAATAATGAGTATGAGCAAAAATACAATGAAATTACATTTCAAGGCTTGAAAAATTGAAATTTGTTAAAGAATTTTGCTATTTTTTGGCATGAAAACCATTAGGTCTTCTTAAAGCATCTTTCCCTTTATTTAAAGGGGAAGGTTTAACCAAAGGCTTTAGAAAAATCACTTGGCCGAATTTGGCCTTATTTTTTATTTATTTGTTACTTTATTCTTTAAACTTAAATAATTTGCATTCATATAATAATTATCGAACCTTAGTCAAAAAGCCTATTATGGGCTATGGTTAGGTCACATGATGATTAGAATAATATTAGTTTAATATATAGTTAAAATGCAACTAAATTGGTTAAGGAAAAATTAAATTCCAACCAAACTGGTTCATGTAACTAAATCAATAATTGTCATAATTAAAATAAATATAAACAAAATTTTGAAAGCACAAAAAATGAAAAAAAAGAATGATAATTACAAATTCTATAAAAATGAACTAGAGGACTCAATCGTAAAAAATTAACTTATAAATTAACAAGTTTATTTACGAATTTAAACACATAAAAAGCTCTAGTAAATATCTATATGAAACTTTTAGATCAAAAGAAGAACTAATAAAAATTTTAAAGAGAAAAAAGTATTAGGTGTTATCGTAAAATTAAAATGGGCCTTACTGAAAAATTAATGGAATAATCACAAATAAGCTTATTAGGCTTGTAGAAAATGAAACGGGCTTGGGAAAAATAAAAAAGGGGCTTGGCAGGGTTATTACGCTTGTTCGAAATTATTGGCTTTTGGGGCCTATTTGCAAAATTTAAAAGTTTTTAGGCCCATTAAGGATATTTGGCCCAAAATAAAAATAAAAATAAAAAATTTCATGAAAATCCCACTTGTTGTACTCTAAATGGAATTTTCGAGAAATTTTACATGCAAGAAAAAGGCAATTAAAAATTCTAAACTCGTAAAATTTTAAAAGAAAAATCCTTATGCAAGAAAATTGATATTTGAAAAAAAATTCAAAACTCATAAAATGAATTAAATTTTCAAAAACTGATTTACTATGAATGTAATGAAAATATTTGAAGAATTTTAAAAATTACAAACCTAGGAAAATCATAGCAAAAATGTTTATAGAGTAGAAAACCTCATATTTTAGAAGCGTGAAAATTTCAAAAATATGTTCAAATTTTATAAAAATGAATTAAATTCAACAAACTAGTCAAGATATTAATTTATAAAATAAAAAATAAAAACTTGAAATCAAAACAAATTTTAACCAAAAATTTTTATGAGTATGATACTCGCAGTATTGTAAAAGATTTAAATTTAAGTCCTAAAATTGACAGTTTTACATCTTGTGGTATAAAATGCCAATACAGATTTTGCCTTGAATATTTTTGAGTTTTTGGCATGAGTACTAGCATAAATACTACAAAAGGTGTCAATAAAATATATGACAATCAATTTCCAAAATTTTACAAAAAAAAATTCTTAAAAAATTTCAAAAAATTAGAAATTTGACCATGATATCATCGACAGAAATAAATTGCAAAATTTCAAAAGAATAAATTTAAAAGCTAGTTTTTTACCTTAATATTCATCTCTTTATCCATGATCGACCTTTGAAATGGTACTTTTTTTGTCATGTGCACCTATAGCCATTTAGATATGATCAACTTAGTTTTCAAAACATTTAATCCATCTAAAGTAAGTGTACCCTCATTGGGCAGTTGCTAAGTTCTTGGTCTCGAATATTTTTGGACTGACAAAGGCTCAGACAAAATTATGTGTCTACATGTTCAATGAACTTATTTCCATAAAACAAGCACCCCCAACTATCCCCAAGTATCTCTATACTTCAACTTCTATGAGATCAAAAAGTTGCATGCATCAAATGCAAGAAGGCTTAGTATTGTGCATTGTCAATGCCTTGTTTTGATAATACGTTGATTAGGAACATTTTTAGAAATATAACTTTGATGCACAAGAATCTCATCATTGTAACTTAATACCAACTGTAGACACCTCCTTTTGTGCAAGCCATTTTCTAGCATCTGGGGGCATAAACAAAAGATGATAAAATTAAAATAAAGTAAAAAAAATAAAAATCAGGATTATTGCTGGGTGTAATGTCGCTGGCACTATTAGGTGACACGATGCCAAGCAAAATTTTTTTGGGAAGGTCTGAAATGCTTATGGGTCGTATTAAAGAAAAATGTAAAAGTGAGGCATCAAAGGTTACAATTCGAGGTGTCACCAAAGTCATTCAAATAAGCATGGGTCAGTTTTGCACTATTTGTGACCAAAGTGAGGTATTCAAAGGGCCTAAGGTATTTCCAAGTCACATTGGCACATAAGTATTGATATAAAGCTTTAACATTGCCAAAAATTCAAATTTTCATGTGTAGTATTGATATACGAGGGTTCGATATTGATTTATAAGGTACAGTATTGATATTTAGCATGTTTGTATCAATACAGGCCTTGGCAGTCACTAAAGTTATGATTTTTTGCAAAACGTATCAATATACAAGCAAGAGTATCGGTACAAAACTATGCGGTATCGATATAAGGCTCTAAGTCTAGGGGTTGGAAACATTTTTTTACTTCTAGTATCGATACACACTTTATTGTGTCGATACTCATGGTTAAAAATTGCCTTGTGTATTAATAGAACATGTTTTGTGTCAATACACTAAGGTCTTTTGCCCAGGTTGAGCCATTTTTTAGCCTTCAAAAATCTTATTCAAACATCTTTCTTGCACCAAAAGTCATCATAATTCATATCTAGCCTCAGCGATAGGCTCATGGTTAGACTTAAAAAAATTTTTAAAGCCCAAGAAGCTAACAAAAAAGGTCATTTTCATGAAATATATAGCATGCTTGGCTTTTCTCCAGTTGCAGTAGCCTCAACCTTTTTGCACCACTACTTTGCATGATATAACCAACGGCAATAAGGACAGCTAAGCATAGTACTAGAGTTATCTTTTAGTACATAAGGGAATATCCGATAATGCCTTTACTTTGCTCCCAGAAGCATTAGCTGAACCTTGAATTTAGAAGGGAGCCAATTTTGGCTCCACAGGGATGGAGAAAATCATTTTTTTAGCAATCTCAAAAGCCTCTAGCAATTTGAAGCCCTAAAAATACTCCTAAAACACTGTTCTATTCCTAAACCTTTCTCTATTCCTGTAGCTCCTTAAAATCACCACTAAAAACACTTTCAAAACCTCTACTCCCTTTATGATTCCTGTTAAAACTTTCTTCCATCAACATCCTACCAGAAAACTTTTTTTTTTCATAATTTCCTAGCATATCAACAATGAAAAAAGAAAGAAAGTGAGAAGTGAGTCCAAAGTTATTATTTAAAGAAAAAGGCAAAAGTTGGAGGTTTTTTAATATTTTCTCACGCAAATCTATTTCTTTTCTCATTTTCAGCACTTGCATCATTATAGTGAACCATTTATGTTGCCATAACCAAGTGAGCCATTTATGTTGCCATAACCATCCTAGGACTCCTATGCATTATTTGGTAGTCCTAGGATTTTGGTGCTCTTTTAATGCCTTGATATTGCTTGGTAGGCCAAACTTCTACTGTTTCATTCTATTATCAAAATAGTCCCTTATTCAAGCATTTTTTTTTATCATATTTCATATATTTTCACATGCATGACTCATGCTTGAATGTTTTTCCTAACATATCTTGAGTATTATCATGCATTTATTGCATTTTAGGGAGTCTTATGACATAAAACTGCTATCTTGAAAATGCCAGCATGCTTTTCTTTGGCTAAATATGTTCACATCATCTTCCATAACATGTTTTGATGCCATTCATAGAGTTATTATTTCCATGCACCTTATTTGTCACCTTCTTGTATTTTTTATCATTTTTCTACATCAAAATGTCATCTTTGCGTGTTGGTATGTGTTATCTCTATCAAGATGCTTGCTTCTTTGCTAAAAATCTAACTTTTTAAAAATCCCCAAGTTAGGTTCATGCTAACTCCAATAGATGGAGAATGACATGGATTTAATATTTTCATAAAATTGATCTTTCAATCTTGAGGATAAATTAAACATTTCAAATCTGGATTCACAAGAAAATGGTTTAAAGATGCTATTTTTCAAATAAAAATGCCTCTTTTAATCGATAAAAAATATATTAAGTCTTGATCTTAAGTTTAACACCTTAATAGTGGCATGCTCAATGGGTTATTTCAGTGTTCCAAGCTACTCTGGGATTGTGGAATGAACTCATGATGCCTGTGTCATTCTTTCCCCTGTGTTGTGGACGTTCGAACATCCATAACCCAAATTTGATCCTCACAAAAACCCAAAAAATCAAATAGTCATTTGTTTTTCCTCTGACAACACTATAGTACAAATCTAAAAAATTATTTTTGAACTATGAATGATTTTTCTAGAAATTTTTTATTTTTTCCTTAAAGGGCATCAAAATAGCTTCCTAAAGGTGTCTCGTTTGTCCTCAAATAATCCCGGATGAGGGAGTTATGATTTTTTAAAACTTTGCTATCTGGAACCCTTGGAACCAGGATTCTATGTTTTGTTTAGCCCATTCAGCCCACTTGATTATTTTTTCTATATTATTTAAATATTTCTCCTAAAAAGTTTGCAAAATTCCTTCTCGAAAAAGGTATTGTTTATGATTTAATGATTCTGAATGAGCTCAGAATGATTTTTCAAAGTCTACCATGCCCTTTTCCCTTATACATGCTGCCATTGTCAAAACAGGCCTAACTCTAAAAATTAATTTTGCTAAAAAAATCATTTTCTAATATTTTAAAAATATTTTTATATTAGAACTTATCGAGATACCTTTCTAGTGGTACCTCGCTCACCCCCTAAAGCTTTTTGATGAACTCGAAATAAATATGGGAAGAAAGATAGTGTGATGCTACCCTTATTTTCTTAAGGATTAAAATTAACCCAGTCTCTCGAATTGCCATCATCAAGACATTAGAATTTCTTAAAATAAACCATGTTAGCTCCCTTACAACACAAGCCCCTTAGGTTCAGATTAAGGCTTAAGATAAAAATATATTTTACACAAATTTTTAGTTTCCTATTTTCAAAATGCCTTCTTTTTTTTAAAAAAAAAACTTTCCTTTTAAACATAAAAAATCTTCATTCTTGGGATACTCTAACCCCACCACTTTGAGGGATACTCCTACCCTATTTTCCATTGAAAAACTTGGTTTTTCTCTCTTAGATATATTTGAGATTCCTAATTATTTTCTTAACTTTTTCTTTGGGGATACTTCAACACCACCTCTCTGAAGGGATACTCCAACCTCATTTTTATCTCAAAATCTAAAAATTTTCTCCCTTTTTGGATGCCTGGGATTGTTTTGATTAAAACTTTTTATCCCCTAAATTACCACCAAATCCAAACCTGTCTCCAAATTGTTATCCTGGTTATTCTTTAATAATTGAAGACAATTATAAGATACTTTTTTATCATCCCTATTTTTCATGATTCTATTATTTATGGTTATTTGTTTATGAAATTCTTGTATTCTTTTCTATTTTACTAACATAATTCCTTTTTATAGTGACTATCATGCATTCATATTTGAAATTTGTTTTTGAAAAAAAGTTACAATGCAATGTTTCATGTTGGCATCTCTCTAGTGCCTAATATGGAATATTCAAAATTTTAAAATTTCATCCAAAAATTATTCTCATAAATAAATCCCTATGCTCCTCATACCTTTGCGGCACATAGGTGATATAAAAATTTTCTATCAAAACCCAGATTTACATTTTCCATAATAGTTCATGCATTAAAAGGGATTATGTCTAAATAATGACCAAATGGAACCAATTAAGCTAAACATAAGCAAGATATAGTTACGGGTACTGATTTTGGGCGTAGTAGGGGTGCTAGTCCTTTCCTATGTGTAACCAACTCCCAAACACAACTAATGAATCTTTGGACCTTGAAGACCTTAAAATCAATTTCATGAGTTTTGTAACTTGAGATATTGTTTTCTATAGGAATCCAATCATGCCTAGCTTAAAATATTCAGTGGTGACTCCAAATTTATGGTTACTTAATGGTAACTTTCCAAGACTAGTTGGATGAGCAATTCATCTGACAACTTTTCTCTCTTTCACATCATCATCCCTAATCCAAATCATAACTAAGGGAAAACTTAAAGTCTCAGCCAAACCACCATATATCTTTTTAAGTCGTGCGCACCTGCTTCATATCGTCAAAAAAAAAGAAAAAAGGGTACATGGTGATAGCTTGGTGACTCCATTGGGGATAACTTAGAGAGTTAGGCTTATGAATAGCTATGTCTTGTATAGCCCTTGGTTTTTCGGCTTCCATTATTATTTAGATATAATTCCCTTTTATTTTTTCTTTTAACATTTTACTTTTTATGGCTTTGTTTTAAAATTGTTATGGACTACTCTGTCCCCAAATAAATATCAACTTAAATAAGTATGATAATATAGGAATAAAATGAAAGGTTTGATTATTTCCTTGACATATACAGTGCACTTGCATTTGTACTAGATCCCCACCAAACATCATGGTGAGGTCAGTATCCTAATTATTAAGAGCAAGTGAGCCATTCGCCTTTATGAGTAACCCTCCGCATACGCATGGAAAGACCTTACGGGGTATAAATTATTTTGTCTCTTATGGGTACCTCTTTGCATTAGCATAGGGAAATACATCCACTGGATCAAACCCATTCCACCAGCCTCATGCTGGGCCTAGGATCAGGTGCCTTAGCTATCCTTACTAGATGAAAGAGTGATTCAGATACTGATTTAGGTGTCCATTTAAACCCATGTAGTGAACCCTGTGAGCTAAACTATGTCAAACCATACTGGAATGATGCTAGAATAACTCAAAGAACAACGTCACTCGAGGAAACACTTCTTATCTTCACTCTTATACACTATGTTATGCGGGCAATAATAGACATTGTCATCCATGTTTGTTATTTTATTTTATAATTATTTTAGAGTATGCTATCATGTTATATGACTAACCCTCCTCAATAAGTGCATGATGACAAGCAAATCACATCCACTATAGCCCTCCATAAAAAATCATATATGACCAAAACAAGCCAGAATGTTATCCAAATGACTGCTTAACATGTACTTGTCATAGGTGTTAACGAGCAAACATCACCACTCAGTTGGTTAGTTTCATGCTTGAGAGGTATCATGCCAACTTGTTAAAGATGTTTTTAACCTGGACATGCCATTATGCTGTTTATTTGTTATCAATTGTTCTGCTTGCCGTTAGGAATCATACCATCTATTCTTGGGGCAATTTCTGTGATGCATTTTTGTTGCTACTTTTTATATACACTTATGATTATTACTTTGGTGCAGTCACTAACTTGGTTCTTTTTTGTTTTCTATTTGATGCATGCATCATTTCATCATAACCATCATCATTATGGGATAATTGGCCAATGGTTTTACATTTATCAAGGGGCGTCTACCATAGAGCAATAGTCTATGTCAGATCTAAAGCCTTTTGGGGAAGTCAGAGCATGGTTAGAGTACTGGTAGCAAGAAGATTAGGAAATCCTAAAACCCAAGTATGTTTCAACAATGCATGAAAATATTAAGATAGGGTACCATCAAAATAAGTGGCAAGATCTAAAGCATATATGGACCAGTTAGGATAATACCAAGAGTAAATTATTAAGAGATACGAAGATATAGCCCTTTTCAGGTCCATTTGGATGTTGGTTTATTGGAAGCAGTATCTCAGTTTTGGAACCCAGCATATCGATGTTACTCAACATTGAGAGGGCTAAGATAGAGAGAATATATTGTAAGGCTTTGCACCTTCCAACTTTCAAGAAAGATTAGCCCAGATTCTTGGGGTACTAGAATCTTGGATCGAAGATCATATCAAGACAAAGGGGAACAGTGAGCATATTTTTTAGGCCAGTTTGAAAGAAATAATGGCAAATACTATTGATATCCAAGAAGTTTAAAATATTTATGCTCTAGCGATACATGGTCTAGTCATATTTTCAAAAACATTAGGCTATGTTAAAGCTAAGGTAGCTTATCTCTTTTCCTAATTATGCTGCAACATCAATCCTTTATTGGCCATCTTCGCTGAAATTATTAGAGCTTTTAACTTTTGTATGTAAATAGGTATGAGTAGTTTCATTTGATACTCACTATTTTTTCAAATTTGGCTTGTTAGTTAATTTTCTCCTGAAAAAAAGAAGATGCCATACAACTTTTTACCCAGCTTTAGCCCTATCTCCAAGGTTCTTGAGAAGAAATGGCCTCAAGACAAGTCCGAAGTTCTAGAACCTCAGTAGAGAAGAAGTGATATGAAAGACCTTTTGGTTTTCACCGTAAACAATCATATATCGATGCAGAGATTATAATTATGTGCCACTCATGGGATTATAGGCAAGCATTAGTTATGCATCTATCCTAGTCCTACGATAATTTTAGTGTCGATAATTTATCCCTTTGGCCCAAAACCTAGAGTAGTAGGATTTCAATGATGGTGAGCCTGATTATAAGTCGAAAGTTCAGCTAGATTTCCATGCTTGGAGACAAACCTATTGCATGGAGAGGTATTAGAGAAAAAGTAGTATGACCCTGAGATATGATGAACAGAAGATCCATCGCATCAATGATGCCTTGCCCCTATCTGATGTTGGAACATCATAAATACTGGTTAATGAATTTCCCTTCGAGATTGAATTACTCAAGTAAGAGTGTGAACAAAAAAGGTAACCTTCACCAAGGAAATCGTTCACTTAAAGGAAGAAAAGAGTCAATTATAGATGGACCTCTACCTCTGAGATGGCAAGGTGAATAGGATAATCAAAGAGAAAATCCTCATGAAGGAAGGTCTTGAGAGTTTAGGGAAAGACTATGTGGCTTTTTATAAAAGAAACAAGTCTCGATGCCTTGGTAAGTCGTCAGTTAAGTGGAAGGCAAAAATTACTACACTTAAGGGAAAACTACATCGATAGAGGAAGCGGTTGGGGTTAATAGAGAAAAGCTTATTAAAATCGTGCCCTCGCATCAACTTACCAAAAGAGGAATCAACATCTAAAAGCTTGAGTCAGGGATTTGAGAACAAATTATGTTGAGAATGAGACTCTAACACTCAAAATTCAAGATTTATAGCATTCTTTTCAAGCTTGCTAAAATGAAGTCGATGAACTACTAAGAGCCTCTAAACAATGAAAGTAAGAATAGCTTCAATTAGTCGATCTCATGCACTAAAATTATCAAGACCACCACCACTATCTCACTAAATAGATTTAAGTAGCCTAGTTGAAGGCCAAAAACTTAATGGACATAGCTAGATCTTTGACACATGACATCTTACTGTCGTAACGTACCCCAGGGTGGATCTTCGTAGGTCTATGGGTGCGTACGACTTAAAATATTTTTTTCACTTAGAAATATCTTCTTGACTAAGATTATTCTTTGGCGTTTTAATGAGAACGAGAAAATACAGATTCTCAACTTATGACACAGTGAGGGGGACCATAAAATGAATTGCTTATCTTATTGGTCTCAGATGACCATCGCAAAATGGTCAACGCTTGGAGTCACCACCGATTATTTTGAGCTAGGCATGATCGGATGCCTATTGAAACCTATGTTCTGAGTTACGAAACTCAAAACATCGATCCCGTGGTCTATGTAATGCAAAGATTCACTATTTGGATTCGAGAGTTGGTTACACGCGATGAGGTATGAACCTCTTCGTGATGCCCAAAATCGGTACCTTACTAGCTATGTCTTATCTCAATTTCGATTCTTTCGATCTTAACTTGTCATTATTTCAATATAACCCCTTTTAATGCATGAATCTTATAAAAATACAAATCCAGGTTTTGATAAAAAAGATTTAATCTCATATATGCCCTAGAGAGATAGGGAATATAGAAATTTTCTATAAAATGACCTTTGGATTTTACTTTAAAAATGGAATGTTCCACTTTGGGCACTGGAAAGATACCCGCACGGAACATTACCTTTAATTTTATTTGGAAACATTTTGAAAATATGAATGCACATAATTGTCACAAAGAAATCATGTTACTAAGACAATAAATGAAGTAACCCAACATGGACCATTCAATGCAATGATAAAAAATAGGTGGACTATTGGAATTTATCTCGCTATTGGCATCAATTATCTAGGAATAACTGAATCGACAAATTTTGAGATGCATCCGGGTTACTTGATTAAATAAGGTTTGTTTGACATATTCATAGAAGTTCGAGAAGGAGAAAAAAATTTGATTGTAGTTGAAAGACAGGGTTAGAGTATACCTTCAAAAAGGTAGGGTTAGAGTATCCCTGTGGTTAAAATAATTTTTACGAAAGGACGTTTCTTTTAATCTTAACAATTTTGAAAAGTGGGGATGGAGTATCCCCTTGGAAGGTCAAGGTTGGAGTATCTTCATGGATGACAAATCATTTGGACAAAGGAAGGTTTTTTTTAGATCTTGACAAATTTGAAGAGCGGCGTTGGAGTGTCCCCTCGGAGGTTTGAGGTTGGAGTATCCCCGAAAGTGACATGTCCGACACTCTTTACAGAAGTTGAGTTGGAAAAATTAAGTTGGTAAAATATTGTGATTTAGAAGACGGGTGAGCATTTTGACAACTTTAGATAAAAAAATTATTATGAATGACGATGGTAAAGATGTAAAATGTTTTTATGCCTTGATATGAGCTAATGGGAGGTCAAAGCATGTTCTCGAGTCTAATCGGGTTGACATAGAGACATTTGAATGTCTCGAGATGAAATTTGGGAAAACAACTCCATTTTGACCAAAATCGAAAACAGGGGACAACATCGCGCTATCTTGCTTCCCGTATTTATTCTAAATTGATTTGAAGGATTCAGAAGGTGGACAAGACACTGTTAGAAAGGTGACTCAATAAGGGTCATCCTAAAAATATTCCCACTACCCTAGGAAGAAGCTTTCTAGGGGAATAAATTTTCAAGTTCGGATTGATAATGCCACTGGCAGAGCATATGAGGGACAAGGTGTGTGAAAATTTGAAAAATCACCCTGGAGTCATTCGGTATCAAAAAATTTCAAGTGATACCTTTATGAAAAGGGAATTTCATGAACATTTTAGGAAAAATGTTTGAAAATTTTGAAAAAATCATTTAGTGGGCCTGAATGGCCCAACCACAGTACATGTTTGAATTTTAGAGGTTTCGGACAGCTTAGAGTTGAAAAATCATAACTCTCTCATCAAGAATGATCCAGGGGTGAATAAGGCATCCTTTTAAAGATAATTCGACATGCTTTGATAGAAAAATTTCAAAAAGTTCATGAAAAATCTTTTAGGATTTTAAAGTAATTTTTCAATTTGTAATAGTTGTGCTGCCAGTAGGGGACAAAGAAAAACAGGGGATATCTCTCATGTTTTTTTATGTCTACAGGTCCAAGCTCGAGTCATTGACATTCGAACGTCTATGACTGAAGGAAAAGAGTAGCATGAGCATCACGAACTCATTTGTACAGCCCCAGAGTATTTTAGGATGATGAAACAGTCCATTGATCATACCATTCAAGGTTTTGACTCAAGAAAAAGGCACAAACATTTAGGGAATAATTGTAAGACCATTTTCATTTCAAAATCAGAAGATTTGAGCTTATTTAACCAAGATTCCAGATTTGGAAAATTTAATTTTCCCTAAGATATTTGGCTAGGTTAAAGGAAACTGCTAAGTCCATGCTAATCCTCATTGGTTGAGGTTAACATGCTTGGCTTAGGGGGTTTCAAAATCAATTTTGACAGCCATCAAACATGCATTTTGATAAGAAGAAGGCAACAAACATACAAAGGGATGGCACATGACATGAATGGTGATGCTAATTTTACTAATGGCCTAGACAAGGAAAGTGTTATGCACTTTGACGAGAAAATGTTATGGATGCTAAAAATGACAACGATTCATGCAAGTTAATGTGTAAATGTGCTTGAAATGTGTTAGGCTAATGATTCATACATGGATTAAGGATAACAAGATGCATGGACATAGCATAAAATGCATGAGCAAGAGATGTCAAACTAATGAGGATGAAATGATGCATTTTGCACATAAAAGAGGCATTAAGGCATCCAAATCTTGAACTACCATAACCAAAAGCTACAATAATGCATGATAATCCTAAGAGGGTGATAAAAACATGGAGAGCTCACTAAAATGATGAAGATGCTGAAAAATAGAAAATAAAAATGATAAAGTGAGAAACTATACCAACAAAACTTCACTCTTTGGCCAAGTAATTGGAGTAGTAGAGACGGCTTGAATTTCCTCTTTTCCTTGTTGTAAATAAGCAAGAAAAAGAGAGAAACAATGAGGTTTTGGTTTTGGTATGGATGAGGGTGATTTTTAGAATTTGCAGAGGTTGAGAGTAAGGGTTTTGGGGCCATTTTTAGGAGCTGAGTAAAGAGCTACGGGATTTGGTGTTTTTGATGTGTGAATGTGTTTTTTGGAAGTGAAAATGAGCTCGAATCCAACCTTTTTCAGCTGAGATAAAAGTGGTCTATTTATACCAGCATTTTGGAGCCAAATTAGAGGTGTTTTTGGCCATTTCTCAAGGGGGACAAGGTGATGTCAGCATGGTGGCTGTAGGAGGTAGCTTGCTACCAATGTGATGGGCATAAGGTGGCTGGATTAAATGCTGAAATGCTTTTCTAGCAAATAGGGTGGCTGATGGCGATATTGGTTAGCAAGCTAGGGAGTAGGGTGATCATGTGATGTTGACCTTTTTTTGATCCATTTTAGACTGCAAAAAAATGTTATGATTAATTCAAAAGTCTAAATTCGTAATCTGATATGTGTTTTAACCTTTCTTGATGCAAAAAAATGAGTTAAAATCGATTTTTGGATCAATGGTGGACGAGTCAAAAATGCCTGGACCATGAAAATGGCTTGCATGTATCGATACATTACATAATGTATCGATACATTTGGTCCAGAAACCTTGATGGTATCGATACAATGAACATTGTATCAATACTATGAACCACTGTATCGATACATGTTGATATGTATTGATACATTTGTTTACAGAATGCATGTTTTGGTCTTGCCATGGCCTAGTATCGATGCATGAGGTCATGTATCGATACAGAGGCTTATGTATCGATACATTTATATGTTATATCGATACAAATGGGGACATTTCAAATTTTTTGTGTGTTGGAGCATTGTATCGATACATAAGAACCATGTATCGATACATTCAAGTAAAATTATGAATTTTCTCATATCTTTTATCCCCGGATACCTTAGACTATGTCATTTGATGCCACATCTTTGCATTTACCTTTTATATGATCCCAAGGCCTTCTTGATGTCCTCAAAATACTTTTTTGTCAAGCAACAACATCGCCCGGGGCTCATTGCCCCCTCTTACATCGATGCTCCAAATTGCTAAAAATTAGCTTGGACAAAATAAGGTGTCTACACTTACCCATCAAAACCTATGAATAAGAATTGTTGTATTTTTTGGAACATGTGATCAAGCAATGTAATCATGTTAGGCATTTTTTATGTAATTGAGTGTAATTGGAATGTTTTGTTGCTTTGATGAAAGATGCTATTGATGAAGCTACTTCTTAAGTCTGATTATCCTACATGCATATGCATGACTAATCTAATTTTTTTACTGCTTTATGTATTCATGTTAATTGTCATTTAATTGTGTATCCATCTTTATCTCATTAAAAATGCCCATGACATATCATAAGAGTCTAATTTGGTAATAATCTAAGGTGAAGGTGCTCTAAAACATAGAATCTATAGTTTGCCATTAGTATAACACTTGTAATCATCAAAAAGCCATGGAAAATGATCACTAAGCCTACATTAAGCGACTTGAACTTATGTGCAAAGAGTTCCAAAAGCAATCACTCCATAAGAATGAGGAACTCCAAACTCAGATTGCAAAATTGACTAAGTTATTATTCAAGGCTTTGAAAGAAAAAAGATAAACAAGCACTTTGATATGAAGAAAGAATCAATTAATCTCGAAAAAAACTTGAATGGTGGCACTAAAGCCATCAATGCTTAGAAAAAGGCATTGAATAGACCGCATCCTCTGATAACAAATATCCCATTAACTCAGCCATTCATTTATAATAACCCTATAACAATATCCTATCTAGTCCCAGGATTTTAAAGTGTGGGCTCTTCACTAGCAAGGCCTATAGTCCTAGATGTAGATGAGCAAATGGAACAAGAAGAAGCAAAAAGGTACTTGGAAAATAATAAAAGCTTAAATAGGTATTAGTCAAAAGCATTTTTGAGCTATTGAAGAAAGTGACAAATTTATGGTCGTAGATGCAAAATCTTTGGGTTAGTTTCCATTCTTGTCATCTCACCTAAATTTAAAGTGCCAGATTTTGAAAAGTAAAATAAGACTATAGACCCATGGCACATCTCCGCATGTACTACCATAAGATGGTTGGGTATGAACAAAATGAACAGCTACAGATTCACTACTTTGAGGATAGTCTGATTAGGGTAGCTATATGATAGTATATAAGGCTTAACCCATGAGAATTCAAACATGGGCAGATTTAGCTCGTGCCTTCTTTAATTAATACAAGCACGTGTTTGACTGGGTCTAGATCATCTTTCCCTTTATGAACATGGAAAAAAAACCTCTGAGAGCTTTAGGCAATATGCTCAAAAGTGGAAAGAGGAAGCAACTCGAGTTTACCCTTTTCTAATTAAGAAAGAGATGACAATCACATTTATCAGCACTTTACGAGCTTTTTACTATGAAAATTTGGTGAGAAATGCTAAAAAAATTTTGTCGATATGTTTGTATCAAGCAAAATGATCAATAACCTAATAAAAAATAGGAAGATATCCATTAGATAATCATCCAAGTTAGTTGAAAAGGGTAAAAAGAATAAGGTGAATGTTGTTAACAAAAGCCATGCCAGATTTAATCAGAATCCATATTTGGTGCAAGCTGTGTACCTCTCGAACATGTTGAATCTAGGTTTTAACCCTTACTTACTAGCACCACAGCCAGTTCATTTTATTGGTTTTGCTCCAACAATGACCTTTGCTCTGAATCCTATTTAAAATGTAGCTCGAAGTGCATAACCTCGTAATGTGAACAATGCAAGAGCTCTAAACAATCAACAAGCACCTTGAAAAAAATAGAACACTTTAAGCCACTCCCTTACTCCTACAAAAAGATCTACGCTTATCTATAAGTAGGTACGATGAGAATCCCTATTATGAGTACCACACTAGAGCACAAGGTCACTCTATTAATAACTGCACATTATTTAGGAAAAAGATATAGGGTCTGCTAGAAAAGGCGATGATCAAGGTTGAACAAGGGCCTAGACCAAATATCAGAGCCAATATACTTCCTAACCATACGGAACCAAGAGTGAATGCAATAATTGATAGAAGATATTGTTGGGACAAAAAAAGTATTAGAGAAGTCAAAACCTCGATAAGAAGGTCTGGCAAGCCTTTAGAAAAGCTGGAATAATGTTAAATGTTAAAAACCTAAGTACAAAAGCCATTAAACCATCCTACTATCACTGCAATCAAGAGCATGTTTTTCAGCACTACCCATTTTTCATAGAAATAGTCTAAAAGATAATAGAACGATTAGAGATTAAGTTCTATAAGGAGTAGGGCAAGCACATCGATCTGTCTATTAATGCCATGGATGATAAAAGATCTACTGATGACTAGATCTTGAATTGTCTTTCTCTTATGAGCATGAAAAAGAGAGCTGATAAAAGCTTTAGGCACTATGCTTTGAGATGGATGGAAAAGGTTACCTAGATTCATCCCTTGTTGATAGAAAAAGAGATGATAGCTAAATTTATCGACATATTACAAGCCCCTCACAATGAGAAGATAGTAAAGAACCACCCAAAAAACTTTATGGATATGGTCATATTAGGCGAAATGATTAATGAAGTAATGAAAAGTGAATTTGACAAAAAATATAGTCAAAGGCAAAAGAAAAGAAAAAAGTTAAGGTTTGGTAAGAACCAAAATACAATGATGGAGATAGCTTATCTGAAGTCAATATTGAATCTGATATGGAAAGAATAGCCATCGGAGAGAACTATGAGATTGTAGAAAACATAAAAGAGGTTAAAACACTTGTGAATTTGGTTTGGCAAATCCTAGTGTAAGTCGAATTGCTTACTAAGGCCAAAAGGACAAAGGAAAAAATCAATGGCTTCTTTGATTTCCACACTATCTACAGTCACACTCTTTAAATGTGTAAAGAGTTTTGCATTATGACTCAAAGAATGATAAATGAGGGCAAGATTAAATTCTATGATAGAAAATGAGCTTCACATACCCAATTAGTAAACGTAGTGCCATCCATCAATGGCATGAAAAATGATGGGAGAAATCTTCCTTATAAGGTTGGAAAGCCATTGATCTTGTTTGATAATCAACCAAGAGTCAAAGCTACCCTTATTTAACCCATACTAAACATGATCATTCAACTTCTATCCCCTTTCTTTTATGAAAACAACAAGGTAATTCTGTGGAATTATGAAAGTAAAACTTGGATCACTGGTGAATCTAGCCAGTAAGCCATAAATGTTGACCTTTCAAGAGTAAGCCACCTAACTTGGAGTGGTAGATGTTATGGCCGAGTAGTTTTGAGAAGTGAAATTCAACAAAAGGATACTATTTGCATTCCTCAAACACCGAAGCATGTAACTAAAAACTCAAATTCTATAACCATCAAAGAGCCAGTGAGTGAGAAAAAGCTACGAAATTCATTAAGTTCATCAAGCATAGTGAATATAACATCTTGATCAACTAAACAAGTAACCCGCCAAGATGTATGTGTTATCACTATTGTTGAACTCTGAAGCTCACAAGAATGCTCTTTTCAAGGTTTTAAATGAAGCTTATGTCCCTTCCGACATCTCTATAGGTCAAATGGATGCCTAATAAGCAACATCATTGCCAATAACTATGTATCTTTCAGCGATGATGAGATCTTTCTTGGAGGAAAAGGAAACTATATAGCTCTTTACATCACCACATATTGCAAAGGTAGTGTGTTACCAAAAGTGCTTATGATTACAGGTTAACCCTGAATGTAATGCCGTATCATGCTTGAACAAGCTCTCAATTGATGCATCTCATATCCAAAATAATCATACGGTGGTGTGAGCATTCAATGGAACTTGCAAAAATGTAATGGGAAACATCACCATTTTGCTTAAAATTAGCCGATGCACTTATGAAGTAGACTATCATGTGATGGCCATTGCTCCATCATATAATTGCCTATTGAAAAGGCCTTGGATACATTCTATGGGGGTAGTGTCATTATCATTACATCAAAAGTTAAAATTCATCATCAACAACAAAGTCATCAGTATTAGAGGAGAAAAAGATATCATCACTACTACCTCAACTGATGGCCTGTATATCAAACCAAGTGGTGATATTCCAAAATCTTCATTTCAATCCTTTGAGTTTGTCAACACCACTTAGGTCAAGGAAGGGCTACCATCAATTAAGCCTAGCCTATCAAAAAGCATTCACATGGGCCTAAAGTTAGCCATAACCAAAGGTGCCCGGGTCAAAAATAAAATTGAAAAACACCTCTAAAGGATTGCCAAAGCCTTGAAAGTTGTCAACCAAATCGATAAAGGGGGCTAGGATTCTAGCCTAGTGCATAGCAAAAAAGAAAACAAGTATAAAAGAATTAGGAAAAAAAGATGGCTCATCTGTTAGGGTAAGATGTAGGATATGAACCAATGACATTTTCACTGCTTTGAGAAAGTTTCAATCTAGGAAGACATGTGAATATTGGCTCTGCTAATGTTATGCTGATACTAAATAAGGCATTTGGTGATTTCTCCATCAATGCAATTGATAAGCCAAGGACATCAACTATGGCTCGAGACATTGGCCTATGCCCTCCAAGATTTGTTCCAAGTATTTATACAAAAACTGAGATTCCTATACTATTCAAGTTTATTTCAAAGTAATGCTATTAATTAAACCTACATGCTTTTGCCCACAAGCATTGTAGGATCCTTTTTATGGGCATCTTTTATTAAGCATTATCAATGAAAATGACTAACCATTTGCATTTCATCTTTTGTTTCATAGTTCTTGCCAACTCTTAGACCTTTCTGGACATATTTTTCCACTTATATTATTCTTTTTCCATATTTTTAGGAAGCCTAACGAAGGTGACAAGAATATTCACACTGAGACTCTAAATAACGATTTCGAGCAACCAATCTACATTGATGAGGTCGAGTCTAAGGGGGATTCAAAAGAGAACCCTATACCTACAATCCTGGTAAGACTAATTGAATAGGAAGAAAAACATATATCGGCTTATGAAGAACCCACTAAAACCATAAACATTGGAACTGAAAAAGACAAAAAAGAAGTTAAAATTGGAACCTCCATAAAACCATCAACTCAAGCCAAACTGATAAGTCTCCTCCAAGAATATCAGGATGTGTTCACCTAGTCTTGCCAGGACATGCTTGGATTAGACACCATCATTGTGGTCCATAACCTTCCCCTCAAACCTAAGTGTAAGCCCATATAACAAAAACTTAGAAGGCTAAAACCTAAAATGCTTTTGAAGATCAGAGAAGAAGTAAAAAAACAATTTAAAGCAAGAATTCTTGAAGTAGCCAAATATCCCAAATGGGTAGCCAATATAGTCCTAATTTCTAAGAAGGACGATGGATTATAGGGATCTAAACCTAGCCACACCAAAAGATAATTTCTTTTTACCCCATATCGATACCCTAGTCGACAACATCACCAAAACTGCACTATTTTTCTTCATGGATGGATTTTCAAGATACAACCAAATTAAATAGTAGCTAAAGATACAGAGAAGACCATTTTCATGACTATGTGGGGCACTTTTTGCTACAAAGTAATGCCCTTTAGGCTCAATAAAGTTAAGGTAACCTACCAAAGGGTGATGGTAACATTGTTCCATGATCTTATGCACAAAAAAATCGATGTCTGTATGGATGATATGATCACCAAATCCCTAAAAGAGAATAAACATATGGGTAATTTGCTAAAACTCTTTAAACAACTTCATAAATACTAACTCAAGTTAAATCCCGTAAAATGCACATCCAGTGTCACATTTGGCAAACTATTAGGCTTTATTGTGAGTGAAAAAGGAATAAAAGTCAATCCTGACAAGATCCAAGCCATTCAAATTATGCCACCATCTTAAACATAAAAAGAAATGAAGAGTTTTTTAGGGAAGGTTAAATTACATTACTTGATTTATATCTCAACTGATCAATAAATGCGGTCTACTTTTTTAGATAGTTCAAAATAAAATCTCGAAAAATGGAATGAAAAATGCCTAGAAGCCTTCAATAAGGTCAAACTCTACCTTTCAAATCTTCTGGTACCTATGCCACTAATACTCGATTAACCTTTAATCTTGCACCTATCAGTTTTTGACAAGTGAATGGATTATATGTTAGGTCAACATGACAAGTTAGGCAAGAAGGAACATGCTATCTATTACTTGAGCAAAACGCTCATAGAGTATGAGAATAACTATTTGGTAATGGAGAAATTATGTTGTGCTCTAGCTTAGATAGCTTGAAGTTTAAGGTAATATATGCTATACCATACTACATGGCTAATCACCAAACTCGACCCTATTAAGTATTTGCACGAAGCCCCTACTTTGTTAGGGAGATTAGCCAGGTGGCAAATCTTGCTTTTTAAGTATGATATCGTGTATGTGAACTAGAAAGCCATCAAGGGTAGCATAATAGTGGACTTTTTGGCAAGCTAAATAATGCATGACTATCATCCTTTCGACTACAAATTTTTTAATAAAGACTTATGTGCATATCTAAGGCAGAGAACACTGTCGAATGTAGTTCATCTTTAAAAATATACTTTGATGGAGCTTTAAACACATTAAGGCATGGAATTGAGGCAATTCTTATCTCGCCTAATGGAAATCACTATCTTTTTATCATAAGATTGAACTTTGATTACACCAACACTATAGCTGAATATAAGGCCCGCATCATGGGACTACAAGCAGCTATCAAAAGGGGCATCCAAACACTACAAGTATTTATAGATTTAGCCCTTGTCCTTTACCAACTAAAAAGAGAATGGCAAATGCACGATGCTAAACTGATTTATTATGGGAGTCTGATCTCAAAACTTAAAAAAGAATTTAGTGATATTAGCTTTTAGCATTAACCTTAGAAGAAAATTAAACCGTTGATGCCTTAACCAATTTGTCATCCATGTTTAAAGTCAACCGAGAATCAGATGTTACCCCTATTTAGATGATCATCTATACAACTCTAGCATATTATCAAAATGTCAAAGAAGAAGAGGATGACCTACCCTAGTACAATGACAGCGTTCAATACATTAAGGATCAGCAATACCTTAAATACGCTACCAAAATTGATAAAAAAACCATTTAAAGGATAGCTATGAGCTACATTTTGGATGGCAAAATTTTGTACAAGAAAGGTTGGGTTCAAGTATTACTTTGGTGTATGGATGCCTCCGAAGCAAAAAGATTTCTCAAAGAAGTCCATGAAGGAATCTGTAGTACGCTTACTAATGGACACCAAATAGTGAAACATGTCATGCGATCAAGATACTATTGGTTGACTCATGAAAAGGATTACATTGACTATGCTCGAAAGTGCCATAAATGCCAAATCTATAAGGATAAAATTCATCATGCCAACACATCTACATGTTATGGTAGCTCCATGGCTTGTTTCTATATAGGGCATAGATGTGATTGGACTGATTAGCTGTAATGTTTCTAACAAGCACCATTTCATTTTGGTCACTATCGATTATTTCACCAAATAAGTAAAGGCAGCTTCTTATGCTAATGTAACCAAATCTGTGGTATGTAAATTTGTGAAATAGGACATCATCTGTAGATATGATCTTCTCGAGTAGATTATTACTAATTACTCTTGCACCAAAACTCTTACCTCTTAGCCCAGAAAGGTTTTTGCTATAACTGATTCCTAACATCTGATCGGTGATTTTGAAAAAAGAATAGGAGTCTTTTAGCCTTCAATCAATAGGAGTCATTTTTGCCTCTAGTTGGTTAGTAAATAAGTCTCTAAATATGTTCCATAGAATATAAGAGAAACAATCATTTTTTACTCCTTAGTCTGTCACTATCTTTCATCTTTTAATTGCCTTATATATATTTTTTTCTATTGTAAACTGACCATTCTAGGTTCTTCAACATAAAAAACAAAATAACGCAAGTTGTCTAGTTTCAGGTTCAACATCGTGATTCTATCTAGTACCATCCGAAAATGAATGGGGTAGTTGAAATAGCCAACAAAAGTATCAAGAAAAAGTTGAAAAGATGGCTAAGACATACAAAATTGGCACAAAAAGTTTCCTTTTGCATTACATGCCTATCGCATAGCAATACGAACTTCTAGGGTTGTTACCCCATTCTCCTTAGTCTATGGCATAGAGGTTGTCCTACATATCGAGGTAGAAATCCCCTCATTCAAAGTTTTAATGGAATCATAACTTGAAGAGGTTGAATTGGTTAATAACTAATGTGAGCAGCTCAATCTAATCGAAGAGAGAAGATTGAAAGCCATTTTTCATAGGCAAATATATCAAAAGTGTGATGAGAGCCCAATATAAAAAGGTCCATCCTCATCAGTTCCAAGAAGCTGACTTGGTACTTAAACAAATTTTCTCGATCCATAATGATACTTGAGGAAAATGGACTTCAAATTAAGAAGGACCATACATGGTAAAATGCATACTTTTTAGAAAAGCCCTAATCTTAATCGAGTGGATGGAAGTGACTTACCCAACCTTGTGAATTCTGATTCAGTCAAGAAACACTTCCCTAAAAGAATCCTACGATGAAAACATGAAAGGACATCCTATCATCCTTCTACTACCACTTCAAGAAAAAGAATAAAAACTAAAAAAATAAAAAAAAAAAGAAAAACCTTGGATGAAAACATAAAAGGGCATAGAAAAATAAACCGGTTTAAGTTAAAAACATGGAAGGGTGGTTTAGAGGACCAGACTCTCCTTTACCCAAACCAAATCAAGCCCAAACCATCGCCAGCCTAAACTAGAATCGACATACCCTACATTTACAACCCTGACCAAGACACCAAATCATAACCTAGTTCACCTATTTTATGCCAACCTACTCTATCGAATGTTGTGCTTACCTACACTTGAGAAATGAAAACTACCTAACCTTAAGGCATCTATCCCAACATGGGTAATCTAAAAAATCTTTTTATGAGTCAGCCAACATTAAACGGGCTAATTGCTTGAGAAAGGTTTTCAAAAACACTCAGTGGAAGACTCATGTCATAGTATTGGGGGATAAACAACTAGGAAAACTCCTCTAAACTGTTGTATCTTAAAAATATTCTCTGATCCCATAATTTGTCATAACTTTTACCTTTTTTCTTTTAAATGAAATACAATCACTTAATTTCTTATAAAGTCTTTTTGTAACTCTTGTATCCTATGTTACATCATGTTTATCATTTATTTGATAATGCCTGATAAATGAATGAACTAACAACATGATTTTCTAGCATTACTTGGAAAGATGAAACTTTGCAAGAATTGAGTTTCATGTCTAAAGATAAAAAATGAACCCTTGGGGCCATAGTTGGTCTTTACACTTAGACTTTACATCCAAAAAACATGTTAATAACCTTCTTCTAGTAAACCCCAACCTAAAAATAAGGGGCCAAAGTTCTTTTCAAACTAGCATTCTAATAATTAGAGTTCAAAACATTCCACCCAAACCATCAAAAGGCACCTTTTGTATCATAATTAGCAAAAAAGTCCTCTATACTTGCCAGCAAACTCAACGTAATAAAAATCCCAAAACATAACCCATCTAAACTCAGATCCATCCTTTCATAATCATGAGCCTCTCTACTTTCTAAAAAATGGCCTTAAATTTCAAAGCCTTAGGTAATCTAGTGTGAGATTGACTAACCCTAGGGTAAAAGGCCACCTTTCAAACTCGTAAAAGATTAGACAATCGAAAAGGCCAAAAAAAACTGATCATGGGATTGGCCTTTTCTAATAATCACTTTTGCATCACTTAAACATGCATTTGTATCCTTATGCATTATTCATATAGCAACTACTATTATTCAGGTACGAACTCCTAGTCTAAAAGCCAAAATTAAACAAAATTTTAGGTAAAATTCATGTTTTCAAAAAGCCTCGAAAGGCTCTAAGTAAGAATTAATCATTTCGTGAGTGCGTAAATGAAAAGAAACCATTTAAGAAAGGCACCAAACTTATAACTTTTTTAGTCTTCAAAAAGTAAGAGACTTACCAACCTCAGTTTTCAGAGAGCATGATGTTTACCTATCTTAATCCTTAAAGAGCAAGACACTTACCTACCTTGGTCCTCAAGGAGTAGGACATTTACTTACCTTAGTCCTTAAGGAGCAAAAGACTTACCTACCTCAATCCTTAAAGAACAAGACACTTACCTACCTTAGTCTTCAAAAAGCAAGACACTAACCAATCTTAGTCCACAACGAGCTAGATGCCTATCGAGTCGAAGCCTACACTTATTGGTGGTGTCTATTTGAGGGCTAAACCCAGGAAATCATAAACCTAGTAGAAAGGTCAAACCTTACAAAACTTATTAAAATTCTCTTATCAATTAGGACCATTGTTAATATACTCGACTTATCTCTACATAATACTAACTAGATCTTTAATTCTCTACAGGCACATAAAACCATTATCTTACTCGAACAAAAGGGTGTCTATTTGTGTTTGCCTTATTCTTGATACTTAATAACGGCCAAAGAGGGGTAGTTGTAGACATATCATTTTGTTTGAGCCAATTTTCAATATCTCGAGAGTAATTGAAAGATGATAGAATCAAAAAATAAAAATAAAAATAGGGATGACTGCCAGGTGCCATGTTACTAGGCACTATTAGGCGACATGAAGCCAAGCAATTGGTAAAGCTTGAAATGCCGATGGGTCGCATTAAAGAAAAATGTAAAAAAAAGGCATCAAAGTTTATTATTCAGGGTGTCACCAAAGTCATTCAAATAGCACAAGTCAGTTTCCCACTATTTATGACTAAGGTGAGGTATTCAAAGGGCCTAAGGTATGTGCAAGTCATATTGGTGCATAATTATTAATAAAAAGCTTTAACGTTGCCAAAAATTTGAATTTTCAAGTGTAGTATTGATACAAAAGGGTTTGGTATCGATTCATAAGGTGTTGTATCAATTTTTATTATGTTTATATCGACACAAAACTTAATAGTAGCTAAAGTTGAGATTTTTAGCGAAATGTATCGATACATAAGCAAGAGTATCGATACAAATCCATGAAGTATCGATACAAGGTTTTAAGTCTTGAGACAGAAATTAATTTTTTGCTCTTGGTATCAATACACATTTCATTGTATTGATGCTTATGGGTAAAAATTACTTTGTGTATTAATACAACATGTTTTGTATCGATACAATAAGGCATTTTTGCCTAGTTCGAGCCATTTTTTAGCCTTTAAAAATCTAATTCAAATATGTTTCTTGCACCAAAAATCATCATAATTCATATCAAGCCTCAGCTATGGGCTCATGATTAGACTTAAGTAAATTTTTAAAACCCAAATAGCGAAAGAAAAATATCATTTTCATGAAATATATTGCTTGTTAAAGGGCATGTCTGGCTTTTCTCATGTTGCAAGTAGCCATAACCTTTTTGCACCATTACTCTTTATGATAGAACTAATGGTAATAAGGGCAACTAAGCATAGTACCTAGAGTTGTCCCCTAGTACATGAAGGAATATCCCATAATGCCTTTGCTTGACCTCTAAAAAGCATTAGCTAAACCTTGAATTTAAAAGAAAGCCAATCTTAGCTCAATAGGGAAGGAAAAATCATTTTTCCACCAATCTCGAAAACCTAAGGCAACTTGTAGCCCCAAAAACTCTCCAAAAAAGCTATTCCATTACCTTTCACCCTCAACCTTTCTTTAGTCTTGTAGCTCTTTAAAATCATCATTGAAAACACTTTCAAAACCCTCTATTCCCTTTATCCTTCCACTTAAAAGTTTCTTCCATCAACACCCTATAGAAAACTATTTTTTCATCAAGTCCTAGCATATCAACAACCAAAAAAGAAATGAAATGAGTCCAAAGTTGTTGTTCAAAGAAAAAGGCTAAAGCTAGAGGTTTATGGTATATTTTCTCACCTAGCTCTATTTTTCTCCTATTTCTAGCACTCACATTATTATAGTGAAACCATTTATGCTACCATAACCATCGTAGGACTCCTATGCATTATTGTTGTCGTGGTTGTGTAGTCTTAGGATTTTGATGCCTTGATGTTGCTTAGTAGGCCAAACTTCTACTTTTTTCATTCTGTCATCAAAATAGTCTTTTATTCATGCCTTTTCTATCATATTTTATCTATTTTTACATGCTTAACACATGTTTGAATGTTCTTCCTAACATATCTTAAGTATTCAGCATGTCATCTTCCATAACATGATTTTTGATGCCATTCATAGAGTTGTTATTTCCATGCACCTTCTTTGTCACCTTCTTGCATTTTTTGTCATCTTTATGTGTTTGCATGTGTTATCTCTATCAAGATGCTTGCTTATTTGCTAAAAATATAATTTTAAAAAATCCCCAAGTTAAGTTCAGACTACCCAATAAATGGAGAATGACATGTATTTAATGTTTTCATAAAATTGGTATTCTAATCTTATGGACAAATTAAACATTTCAAATCTAGATTCATGGGAAAATGAGTTTAAATATGCTATTTTTTAGAAAAAAATGCCTCTTTTAGTTGATAAAAAATATATTAAGTCTTGATCTTGAGTTTAACACCTTTATGGTGGTATGGTTAATGGGTTGTTTCATCATCCTAAACTATTCCAGGATTATAGAATGAACTTATGATGCCCCTACCATTTTTTCCTTGTGTCATGGACATTCAAACATCCATAACTCGAATTTGACCCTCCAAAAACTTAAAAAATTGAATAATCCCTTATTTTTGCTCTTGTATCATTATAATCCAAATTTGAAAAATTATTTTTGAACTATACATGATTTTTCTAAAATTTTATGATATTTTTATCTCAAAAGCCATCAAAATTCCTTTCCACTAGTGTCTTGTTTGCCCTTAGATCATCTCGGATGAGGGAGTTAAGATTTTTCAAACCTTTGTTGTCTAGAACCTTTAGAACAAGCATGCTAGATTTTGTTGGCACATTTTAGCCTACCGATGATTTTTTCTATATTATTTAAATATTTTTCTTAGAAAGCTTGCAAAATTCGCTCTCCAAAAAGGTATTGTTCATGATTTAATAACTTCGGATGAGCCCAAGATGATTTTTCAAAGTCTATCATGCCCTTTCCCTTGTACATGCTACTAGTGTCAAAACAGGCCAAACTCTAAAAATTAAATTTGCTTAGAAAGAGATTTTTTATGATTTTTAAAATATTCTTATATTAGGCCTCATCGAGTTACCTTTCCAATAGTACCTCACTTACCCCCTTAAGTATTTGCATAAACCCTGAATGAATTCAGAAAGGGAGACAGTACAATGCTACCCTTATTTTTTCTAGGATTAAAATTAACCCAGTCTCCTAAATCACCATCATCAAGATATTTGAACTTCTTGAAATGCATCCGGTCGACTTCCTTATAACACAAGCCTTTTAGGCTCAAATGAAAGCTTAAGATAAAAATATATTTTATGCAAATCCTTGATTTTATATTTTCAAAATACTTTTCTTTAAAAAAAAATCCTTTTCTTTTATAACATCAAAAATCTTCATTCTTAGGGATATTCCAACCCCACCACTTTGAGAGGATATTCTAACCCTATTTTCCACTAAAAAACTTGATTTTTCTCTCTTAGATATATTCGAGATTCCTAATTATTTTCCTAACTTTATCTTTGGGGATACTCTAACAACATCTCTCTGAGTGGATACTCTAGCCCTACTTTTACCTCAAAATCCAAAAATTTTCTCTCTTCTTGATGCCCCAGATTGTTTCTATTAAAATCTTTTTTGTCCCTCAAATTACCACTTAATGTAAACCTATCTCTAAATTGTTATCCCAATTATTCTTAAATAATCGAAGATAATTATGAGATACATTTTGATTATTCCTTTCTTTTACGATTCTTTCATTTGTGGTTGTTTGTTTGTGAAATTATTATATTTTTTTGTCTTACTAACATGTTTCTTTTTTGTAATGACTATCATGCATTCATATTTGTGATTTGTTTTCAGAAAAAAATTTTTACAAGGCAATGTTTCATGTCAGTATCTCTCTAGTGCCTTATACAGAATATCCAAATTTTTAAAATATAATCTGGAAACTGTTTTCATAAAAAATCCCTATACTCCTTATACCTCTATGGTGTATAGGTGATATAAAATTTTCTATCAAAACATGAATTTACATTTTGCATAAAGTTCATGCATTAAAGAGGATTATATCTAAATAATGACCAAATGGAACCGATTACACCAAAATCAAGGTGAGATATAGTTAAGGGGAACTAATTTAAAGCATCGTATGGGTACTAATCTTTCCCCACGCGTAAGCAACTCTCAAAATGAATCTTTGGACCTTGTTGACCTTGAAATCAATGTCATGAGTTTCGTAACTCAGGATATTGTTTTTAATAGGCATCTGATCACGCTTAGCTCGAAATGGTTGTGGCACTCCAAATTTATTGTTACTTTATGGTAACTTTCAAAGACTAGATGGATGAGCGATTCATTTGACAACCTATCTCCCATTTCATCATCTTATCTTATCCAAATCTTAACCAAGGAATAACTCAAAGGCTCAACCACACCACCATATATCCTTTAAGTTATATGCACCCGCTTTGGATCATTTGCAGAGAAAAAGAAAAAAAAACGATACATGGCAACATTAACTTTACAAAGCCACTATGTTTCATGGGCTTTATCCAATAAGTGTTTGCATGAGTTTCAATCATGCCATTAACATGAAGGAAAACTTTGCATCACTAACCAAAGTGATTGATTTGCATTATTCACTTATATATGCCTCATCCAATCCAACTGGCTCTATAGCATATCCTAACAATGGTAAGGTGGTTTTAGGCATGGCATGAACCATATGAAGGTGGATGAGTGATCTACAAAGGATTCACCACTCCAAGTGACATCGAAGACATATCTTATTTGTTCTTGGCTTTGGTTAACTTCATAAAGTCATTGGCCAATACATGATAAGTTTAGGAGAAATTATTTCTCTAAATTGATGAGGTTAATAAAAGCTATAAGAATTAATGTGGATTGATAAATGAGTAGATATTGCACTATGGTCATGGTCTTTTCGATATATCTGTAGAGATAACTAAAGTAAACTGAAAGGTTGGTTACTAAAAGGTTTCTTAAGAGGTCATATTGACTCTTCTTTCATACTGGGTGGGCATGATACCTTGTTAAAGACCAATTTTGGTCTATAAATATAGGTACCTTAACTGGGTAATTATATTTATTGATGTTATGATGGAAGCCTAATTGATCACATATAATAAATAATCTATTAGATTAAAACTAAGATTTAGTTGAGTATGAATTGATTAAATAAAAAGGTTAAAATGAGGAGGACTTAATTAAATAAGTTCAATTACGAATAATTTAAGACATAAATTAGATTTATGAAATCTAATTAGAGATATCTTAATATGACAATAAATATAAGAATGCCTTATCAAGATAATGTCTATTTATAGACGTAAATTTAGGGATATTATTAAATAAAGCCAAATCATTGTATTTGGGAAATTGAATAAATTTTTGGATAGTTATTTAATATTATTTACATGAAGTAAAAAAAATTGTTTTTACCTAGGTTAGAAAGTTTAGTTATGAATTAAATTATCTACATGTAAATTAAAAAATTAGGATAAGAGCCGTAATTATTAAACCAAGAGAGTTTAGTTATGAACTACTCCAAGTTAGGCTTGCCAATAGCCTAATAGCTATCCTTAGTGTGCTATTGGGTTGAAATATTAATAAGTTCCTACTAAGGCCCAATCTTGGACAAGCTAATTAAAATAGTTTTAATTAGGCTCTAAGAAACACCAAGAATGACGCCACTTGTTAGGTATATTAGTAATAGGCTCAGTTAACCCATTAGTCAAGCCTAACCTAGCCTATGATTTATTTAAATACATTATTAAGGCTTTTTGTCTTCTAGAGAGGAAGTAAAATCCCTAGGCACTATGCTACCATCTTTTTTAAAAGGGTTTCGCATAATCTTTGCTTTTTTAAGCTCACTTTGTGTAATCATGTCTTTTTTAAGAGATCTTGAACTGCTCTTGATTCAACGAAAGCAGAAAAATAGTTTTGTAGAATTGAAAAATTATTTTTTCATAAAAAGTTATGAAACTAACTAAATCATAACATCTTGCTTTCTTAAGCCTAATTATGTTGATTTACATTCTTAAGAGGTATTAAAGTGTTTTTGACCATAAAGGAAGTAGAAAATCAGTTTTTTATCCTAAAAGAATCAATCAAAATTAAAATTTGGTACATCTAGATTTGTTTACTATGATTTGTGCAAAATTGCTATTTCCCTACAAAGCTTTTTCTTCCTCTTGGTGTAATAAATGTGGGAATTATTCCTAGATCACTTCAGATTTGAACTTGTTGGCTATATATCATTTGGTTAAGGCTTGAAAAGCCTTCTAGCTAGCATTAGAGAACCATTAGACCTCATGAAGGCTTCAATAAACATCAATATGGATCAGTATTAGAGGTAAAACACTTAGATTACTTTTGTCCTCAGGAAAATATCATAGTAGTTAACTTACAATGCCTTCATACAAGGATAGGCATACATAGAGTTATGAGTCTCTAAGAAGTATAATTTCTATCACATCTATGTTTTAAATTGCAATCAAAACACATTTATCTCTTCCGAAGATCTTAAAGAAATTCAAGGGTTTCTTTATTTATTTTCTGTTATGTATGTTTAATTCTAATTAAATTTTTATGCCAATGTTGATATGCATAAGGCTAAAGTTTTCCAATAGTACTATCAAAGTCTAAGGTTTGTAAATTACATTTGACCTAGCATGCTGATTTTTGGTGATAATCAATATGATTGATTTGTGTGTTGATTTGGTGATTTTTGATTTAGGTAAAATTTTTAAAATATTGGTTTTCATTAATTTTTTAAATTTGGACAGCGTGTAATTTTTGGCTTTAATCATGTTTAAAAGTGTTTTAATTAAAATCATTTTAATTAATTCAAATTAACATCCTAACATGTTTTTAGCATTTTAGGTTTTTTGATTCATTTTTTGAATTAAAATAATTAAAGAAACTATTTTCTCTTTATTTTTAATTTTCTATCATGATAAGTCATGTTTATTTTTCAATACTAATTAGTTTAAAATATGATTTTATGAATTAAACTGATATTAGAGTCATCAATCAATGTTTAGGTGTTGACTAGTGCTAGGATGGCTTCATTTCACTATTTTAATGGTGCTAAAAATATTAGCATCTATTAGTGCGACTTTTTCCTTTTTTTCCACCTTGAAAGTGTCATGAAAAGTTCATCATACTTGCTGGAAAATTAGGTTAAAATCAAAGTTGAAAATGTTTTAATTCTGAGCCATATTGGGTATATTAGATATGCTTTATATGCACAACATTCGTCTTCCTCATTAAAACCTTGATGCAGCATCAATGGCAGCAAAATGTTACTGCATTTGCTGTATTTTTAAAGTTTTAATGAGAGGAAGACAATAAAATTTGAATTAGATTAGGATAGCTTAAGTAAGAAGCATGGTGGGAACTAAATCGTAGTGAGAATAGGAAAACTAATGCACCACCTTATCCTACTTAAAGTAGGATTCATGAAACTTGGATTTTCTTGAAATTTGAAGATTGTTATGATTAGAATAAGATAATTCAAAAATTAAAAAAATATATATTTGCTAAATGTTAGAAAGAGCTTGGCATAATCACCTCCCTAAGAGGTTGAGTTCCATCAGGATTCCTAGTTATCATTAGACACCTAATTATCCAATTACAATAATTTCTCAAATATGTTTAAGACATGGATTGGATAATAAAGTAAACATGGAATTACAATTCAATTCAGTTGTTTGATTGAAAATATATTTAATTTGAATGATTAATCCTAAGTCAATTAGGATTCGTTCTAATGTGATTAGAATAAATGCTAATCATGTAAGAAAATTGTTTTCTTAATTACATTAAATATGGATCAATCGCTAAGGCTTGGAAAATTTTGGAAAACAATTTTCCTAAATGGTTTAGGAAATATTACATGTTCAATAGTTTGTCTAAATTAAGACAGAGTTAACCAAAAGATAAATAATATCCTAGTTGAGACAAACAATCTAAAATTTAGGTAATGTCAAATTTAATGTCTTAAAGTGGTTTTAGGAAAATAAGTTTCCTAAAATGGATGATTTGTCTAAGTTAAGACAAAGTTATCTAAAAGTTAGATAAAGTCCTATTCAAGACAAACAACCTAAAAGTTAGGTAATGTTCAATTTAAAGCAATCTTACTAAAAATTAGAAATTTAATTAAAAATGATTTAATTAAAAAACTAAAATTTCTAAATAATTTGATAAATCATCTCAAATTGTATGATGAGGTTTATGCAAATGACACAAAAAATCACCAAGTGATATTAGCTATACTTATATTAATCCATGCTTATAATATGATTATGTTAGCATAAGGGTGATTATGGACTAGACCTTAGTATGACTATGGTTGAATTTTTCATTTGGTATTTATTTTATAAATAGGGCTTGCGAACCCTGTCTTTTCTTTTAATTCTAGGTTGTAAATTTTCTTCTCACCTAACTCTCTTCAAATATAACTCAAATTTTCTTACATAGATATGTAACCATTACGTAGGGCTTGTAGATTTAGATTTCAGTTAAGATTAGAATTTACGTAAATCCAAGATGTAATGAAGACACCAAGAAAAAAAGACTAAGGAGATCATCATTAAGACTTGCAAAATACTTGTATGATATCTCTAAGAATTTGACCAACTAGTTTCCTAATGGCTCACGGAAACTAGATAGATAAAGTCCATAATCATTCTGGTAGATTAAATGTGTTAGATTTATTTTGAATTTATATATGTGATATATGATTGAATGAAAGCTAAGCGTGCCAATCAAACAAAGCAATAAAACCTAAGATAAATGATAAAAATCCCTTGTAAAATATATTAAGTGCATACTAAAGCATGATTAGACACCTTTCGTTGCTCATAACAAGGTACCTGAATTTTGATCACTTGGATTTGTTGAGTCACTCCAGGTTCCTTCCACTAAAAATGCTTAAGTTATGAATAATGGTTCTTACTTCATTAATGTCATGTTGTTTAGATGCTTACAAACTTGACAGCATAGCATTAGAGACAGTGATTAGGTGAAATATATATGATGTATATAGGCAAAAAGTTACCACCTAACTGTTGCAATGTACCCTGAGGTGGATCCTCTCGGATTTATGAATGCGTATGACTTAAAATATTTTTCTAGCTTGGAAATGCCTTCTTGACTAAGACTTTTCTTTGGCGATGTGATAAGAATGAGAATATGCAGATTCTTGACTTATGGTACAATGAAAGGGACCATAAGATGAATCGCTCATCTTATTAGTCTCGGATGACCATCATGAAATGGTTAATGCTTGGAGTCGCCACCAATCATTTTAGGCTAGGCATGATTGGATGCTTATTGAAACCTATGTTTTGAGTTACGAAACTCAAAACATTGATCCTGTGGTATACATAATGCAAAGATTCCCCGTTTGGGTTTGGGAGTTGGTTACGCGCGATAAGGTACGAACCTCTTTGCAATGCCCGAAATCGGTACCTTACTAGCTATATCTCATCTTGGTTTCAATTCTTTCGATCTTAACTTGTCACTATTTCAATATAACCCCTTTTAATGCATGAATCTTGTAAAAATAATCTAGGTTTTGATGAAAAAGATTTAATCTCATATATGCCCCAAAAAGATGGGGAATATAGAGATTTTTGATAAAAATGACCTCTGGATTTTACTTCGAAAATGAAATGTTCCACTTTAGGCACTGGAGAGATACCCATGTAGAACATTACCTTTAATTTTATTTGAAACATTTTGAAAACATGAATGCAAATAATCATCACAAAGAAATCATGTTAGTAAGGCAATAAGTGAAGTAATACAACATGGATCATTCAATGCAATGGTAAGGAAAATGGATGGACAATTAGAATTTATCTTGCAATTGGCATCGATTATCTGAGACTAACCGAATCAACAATTTTTGAGATGCATCTGGGTTTCTTGATTAAACAAGGTTTGTTTGACATATTCATAGAAGTCTGGAGAAAAAAATTAATTGTAGTTGGAAGATAGGGTTGGGGTATCCCTTTGGAAAGGTGGGGTTAGAGTATTCCCATAGATGACAAATAATTTTGACAAAGGAGGATTTTTAAATCTTGATAATTTTGAAAAGCTGGGTTGGAGTATCCCCTCGAAAGGTCAAGGTTGGAGTATCCTTGTGGATGATAAATCATTTTGACAAAGGAAGATTTTTCAATCCTGACAATTTTGAAAAGCAGGGTTGGAGTATCCCCGTGGATGACAAATAATTTTAACAAAGGAAGATTTTAAAAAGATTTTTCAACCTTGACAATTTTGAAAAGCAAGGTTGGAGTATCCCCGTGGATGACAAATCATTGTGAGAAAGGAAAGTTCTTTTTATCTTAAGAATTTTGAAAAAAAAAGGGTTGGAGTATCCCCTCAAAAGGTTGGGTTAGAGTATCCCCAAAAGTGACACATCTGACATTCTTTAGAGAAGTTGAGTTGGAAAACTTAAGTTTACAAAACCTTGTGATTCAAAAAATGAGTAATCATTTTGACACTTTTGGGAAAAAAAATTATTATGAATGAGGATGGTAAACATGTAAAATATGTTTGTGCCTTGAAACGAGCCTATGGGAAGTCAAAGCATGTTCTGAAGTCTGATTGGGGTGATACGGAGATATTTGGATGTCTCGAGATGAAATTCTGGAAAACAACTTAATTTTGACCATAACAGAAAATAGGGTATAGCATCGCGCTATCCTAATTCCTGAATTTATTCTAAATTGGTTTGAAGGATTTAGAAGGTAGACAAAATACCACTAGAAATTCAACTCGACAAGGGTCAATCTAAAAATATTCCCAATATCCTAAAACGTTACTTTCCAAGGGAATAAATTTTCAAATTTTGATCAATTTCACTGCTCGTAGAGCATACAAGAATCAAGGCATGTCAAAATTTGAAAAATCATTCCAGACACATTTGGTATCAAAAAATTACAAATGATGCCTTTTTGAAAAGGGAATTTCATGAACCTTTTAGGAAAAATGTTTGAAAATTTTGTAAAAATCATTTAGTGGGCCTGAATGGCCCAACTAGAATACATGTTGGATTCTAGAGATTCTAGATAGTTTAGATTTGAAAAATCATAACTCTCTCATCCGAAAGGATCCAAGGGTGAATAAGACATCATTTTAAAGATAATTTGACACGCTTTGAGAGAAAAATATAAAAAATTTCATGAAAAATTATTTAGCATTTTAAAGCTATTTTTCAATTTCCTATAGTTGTGCTGCTAGAAGGGGACAAAGCAAAGCAGGGGATATCTCTCATTTTTTTATGTCTATGGGTCCAAACTCGAGTCATTGACGTTCGAACATCTATGACTGAAGGGAAAGAGTGGCATGACCATCACGAACTCATTTATGCAACCCTAAACTAATTTAGGATGATGAAATAGCCCATTGGTCATACCATTTAAGGTTTTAACTCATAAAAAAGGCATAAACATTTAGGGAATAATTGTAGGACCATTTTTGTTTCAAAATCAAAAGATTTGAGCTTGTTTAACCAAGATTCCAGATCTAGAAAAACTTAATTTTCCCTAAGATATTTTGCTAACTTTAAGGAAAATGCTAAGTCCATGCTAATCCTCATTG
>JBBYHM010054463.1:0-48066 GCA_038381775.1 Adansonia rubrostipa
TTAAATTTTAAAATAACCTAACATGCAAAAATACCATTAAGTCCCTAAATTTTTAAAAATTATATTTCGTACCCTAATAGAGAACCAAAAGAATACAAAAGCTTTTTAAATTTTTAGCATCTCACTAAAGTACCAATAGGATGCTAAAAATATTTAAAATAATCTAAGTGGATGATTTCATGCTAAAGGTAACCATTTTGTCCTAAAAATGCCAAATTTCTCTAAGGGTCCCTAAACTTTCTCTATTTTATACTTAGGTACCGAAGTAAAAAAACCTAAATCATCACAAAATACAATTAATCGGGTAAAAATCAGCATGTAAATCATGGAGAACATTCACAAGAAGGTTCGATCAAACACTTTTGACCAAAAAAGAAAATTTTTTATTATTTGCAAACTAGCCCCTAAACTTTGAAAAATTACAAAATACTCCCTAAAGTGTGAAAAATACCTAGAGCATGATATGAAATACCTAAAATCAGTTTCCATGTTATCCATGAAGCTTTCTGTCAAATCCTTTGACCATACAACAAAAATTTTTATTATTTACAAACTAGTCCCTAAACTTTCCCAAAATTACAAATTGGCCCTTACATGGTTAAAATGTAAACTTAATCTTCAAATAAAGCAAAATAATCACAAAAGTCACATAAAAGATCAGAAGCAAAATTTGGTCACTTCTTTCTATCCCTAGAATAAATTTTTTGGTATTTACACAAAGTCCCTAAACTTTTTAAAATTACAAAAGACCCCAAAACTAAACAAACTATATTTTAACTTGATAAATGCATAAAATACACTCCTAAGAGTGCAAGTGTACTTTGGTCAAGCATATAGGTCTAAACAAAGATTTTTTTTATTCTTTATTTATTTTTTTGGATTAGCCCCTAAACTTTTTATATTTAAAAACTAACCACAAAAACACATATACAAGCATGAATTTTGGCCAACACCTAAACAATCTACCAATAAACTTTTTTAAACTCAATAATCACATATTCACATTTTATTTAGCACAAATTAGCGCCATTATATGATAAAATTACAAAAATAAGTATATAAACATGTGATTTCACCATAATAACAAGAAAACACTAACAAAAATAAAATATATATGAACATATACATGACAAACACAACACCAAAACCAATATCATATCAACATAACATGATTCATGAGGAAAATAATTTACTAACAAGAAGAAAAGAAAATAAAATCAAGGAAATTAGTTCATGGCCATTATGCTTAGTCTTTCAACATGGATAAAAATCCATGAATGTAAGCACATTTTTGGCTCACCAAAGAGAAGAAAAAAATGTATCAAATAAATAAAACTTCAAAGATTTAAGTGGAGATTTATACCTTAACAAAGCTATGAAATTTTTTTTCAAGTATTTTTTGTAACTCTTTTTTTTTGTCTCCAAAACTAAAAACTCTCCGTGAAATAACATCCTCCCATATTTATAAGGGGAGGATTCGACAAGGGAGGATTTTCATCCTCCTTGGTCGAAAGTTTCATCCTATTTTCCCATTTTTTTCTTTTTTTCATTTATTTGATGTTTAGTTTACTTGTTAGGTTGGACAAGTAATAAATGTTGTCATAAACCCATGCCTTTGTCATCTTTTCTTACAAGCCACCACCTGCATTGTGATGATTATGCTAGTTTAGGTGAAATGATGATTTTGGTTAGCTTGATGGAATTTGTTGGAATGAAACTAAATCAATTGAAAAATAATTTAATTCCAAGCAAATTAGGTTTCTTGCAACTCAATTGGCAAATTATAAAATTAATTATAGAAAAGCAAAATTACATTATGAATTTACAAGTAAACTTAATTTTAGAAGTAAAGAAACAAATGCAATAAGGTGCATAAAAAGCCTAATTGAAAATTCCATGAAAAAATGATAATAAATTATAATTAATGTACTCAACAAAATTCCTCATATTGAATCCAATTAAAAATTTAATCATATAGAAAATAAATAAAAATTTGCATCAAAATAATTGATATAAAAATATAAAAAAATTAAAAGAGAAAGTTAATGGACTTTGTTTGAAAATTGAATATTAAGATGGGCTTGGTAGGCTTTTAGAAAGTGAAATGGGCTTGGTGGAAAATCAAGAAAATAGGCTTGGCAAGGTCATTGGGCTTGTTGAGAAATTATTTGGCTTATTTAGCCTATTTATAAAATTTGAAGTTTCTAGGCCTATTAAGGGGATTTTACACAAAATAAAATTAATAAAAAATTTTATAAAGATTTCAAGTATTGGATCATACAAGGAACGTTTTTGAGAAGTCTTATGTGCAAAAGAAAAAAAAAATGAAAATCCAAAACTCCTAAAATTTTACGAGAAAACCTTTATGGAAAAAATTTGTTATCTGAAAAAAAATTCACAACTCAAAAAATAAATTAAATTTTTAGAAACTAATTTGATGGTGGTTAAATGAAAATATTTAAAGAATTTTGAAGTTCAAGACTCGAGAAAATTCTATTAAAAATTTTATATATTAAAAGAAAGCTCATATTTTAGGACCAAAAAATTTTAAAAAATACATTAAAACTTATAAAAAATGAATTAAATAAACCATATTATTCAAAATATTGATTTACGAAATGGTAAAGATAAAAATTTGAAATTTAAAATTTGAAATAATTTTATTAGAAAAAATTTTACGAGTACAATATTCTTGATACTGTGAAAAAAATTCAAAATTAATTACAAAAATAAGCAACTTGACACCTAGTGTTATAAAATATCAATATGAAATTTTCTGTGAATATTTATGATTTTTCGAGGTGAGAATCGACATAAAACCACATCAGCGTTGGTAAAAATACCGAACCACCAATTCTTGAGTTTTTAAAAAAAGTCTTAGGAAATTCTTAAAAATAAAAAAATTAACCGTGAGATCATTCGCAGAGGTAATTTTCAAAATTTTTCAAGAACTTGTTTAAAAACAAAAATTTTTCCTTTGCAGATTCGTCCTTTTTACTTGGGAAAATAGATTTTTCCATCATGTGTATATACATATGACTAATTAAAATTACAAAAATGTGAAACCGCTCTGGTGGAAGTTAACCTCAATCAGAGTGGCTACTAGATTTTCGTTCTCAAATACTTGGAACTTTTGAGGATAGACAGCCCGGACGAAATTAGGTGTCTACAATTAGTTTGTCCAAGATTGGGCCTTAGTAGTAACATGTGGCCCAGTAGCACACCAAGGATGGCTATACAATGTGCCTAGCCCATTAGCAAGCCCAACTTGGAGTAGTTCACAACTAAACTCCCTTGTTTTGCTAATTTAGGGCTTTTAGCCTAAACCTCAATTGCATTTTAGATAATTTAATCCATCATCAAATTTATAGCCTTAGTAAAATAATTTCTATTTTATGTAAATAATATTAAATAATTATCAAATAATATATTTAATTTTGAAATATAAATTTTTGGTTTATTTAATACTTTTCCTTAAAGCCATGTCTATACTTAGACAATTTCTTAATAAGACTTTCTTATCATATTTATATGTTATGATATCTCTAATTAGATTCCATAAATCTAAATTAGGTCTTCAACTATTCTTAATTAATCTTATTCAATTAAGTCCTCCTTAATTTATCTTTTATTCAATTAAGTCTAACTTATTTGAATAATAGATTTAATTCAACAACTTAGTTTTTTGTGTATGACCCATTAGGTTTCCAACATGTTCGCAATGAACATAAATAATATCATTAATCATGTTCATATATTAAGAGTGGGATCTAGTAACCCATCATGACCACCCAAATGTTGATATAATGAAGTGTGATTAAAACTTGTCAATAACTAGCTATAGACACCTAATTTCATTAAGGTTACTTTTTTCTGACAATCCAGATATCTAGGACAAAGAGTCAAGTGATCATCCCATAAGGGTCAATTATAGGAAAAAATAGATAAGATGTGCAGTAGAATTTTTTAAAATTTTGAATCTGATCGTATTAAATAGTGTTGTTATATACAATAAAACCATCATAATCAATTACCAGAATTGCATATCTAAAGATGCTGTCCAAGAATTCAAAAATCTGCATGAAAGCTTCAATCGGCTAACCTTTTCCATTTTTCTCCAATGCTCAGATGGTAGAGTGTATAGGCATTCTTTATCTCGATTAACTCCAGATTTGTATAGCTTGATTCTCCTTAATGACCACTTTGTGCCACCAGGTTTAGAATCATGGGATTTTGTGATTAGAAACCTCTTGTGTGGCACCACAGTTTAAGGAAAAACCTTAGGCAAAAGCCTCTTATTTATGTTAAGTCACAAAGTGGCCCTAATTTTTAATTTAATTAATTAAAATAATTATTTTGCCCATTCCTTAAAAAACTAGTTGCCACCACCCTTAAAGTAGGAATAGCCTAAATTTGGCCAATCCTTAATGTAGAAATACATTCTTTTGGCTCAATTTATTTCAAGGAGTTTAGTCCGTTTAATCTGAAAGCTAATTAATTTTATTCAGCCTAATAATTTTCCATAACTGCAATTCTAATTCAAAATAAAATCATGGAAATTTTATTTAAATATAATAATTATGTACTAATTATCAAAATAAAATTAACTACAATAAAATAATTAATTTAATTCTGAATTAAAAATAAATAAACAATAATTCTTCTTAATTTATTTAGAATATTTTTTGTATTTAATTTATAAATGAATATTTAAATAAGACTTAATATATGTTAAATTAATTATTAAAAATAATTAATTTCCTGCATCTATTGAATTTAAATTAATTGCTATATTTATTAAAAGATGAATATAATTAGTTTAAATTATTAACTCTTGTCTAAATTAATATTCAATCAAATTAAATATATATTCTAAATAAATAATACCAAAAATCATTTTTATTTATTTACTGAAGAAAATGCTGACACTTCTAACTTGAATGAATTTTGCATACCACTTTACCATACTGAGAAACATCCAACTTTAGGTATTTTTAGTGGATAACGATCTATTAAGGAATTATATTAAGCTAGTGGAGGGACCGATTAGACAAATATAATTAGGCTCCAATAATCTATGTACTAATTATTCTACATCGAATAATTAATCGCATAATTATTAATCTTAAAGTCGTATCACTAAAGACTTGAGACTGCACTCTCAATTCTATACTGTGTTACGTAACTTTATAAATACCATTTACTCTAATGACCCTGCCATATGTGTAATACCATCATATCATATCCATAACCAACTTAAGGTTAAAAGTCCATTTTACCTACTTGATCACATTATCTTAAAGTTCAATTATACTCTATACGTGAAAATGATTATTCAGCATATATGAATAATTTATTGTTTGACATACAAATGTCTGAGGTGTCATCCATTTTCACTATCCTGTATGATGCCTTTTAAGAGAATAACCTAAACTCTTTATAAGAGCTATGATTCCATATCCGTCAGTAAAGTTCTCATTGAGTATAAGTCATATATCCAATGAGTTTGTTAACTATGAATTCGATTTTGATATAAAAAAAGCTAAATTAGTTTATACTCAACTTGGTGTTTTTGTTAAAATTGAAAAACATTTTGAAAAGTACTAAGTTTGTATTTTATCAAAAATATATGTTCCAAAATGTATACTTAGAATATTTTTGAGATATGTTTGAGTTAATATTAAGTCAAGAAAAATTATTTTATAAAGGATTTTTAAGGCATGTATCAATACAAAGAACAAATGTATCGATACTATGCTTAAAACCCTTAAATGTATCGATACAAGTGTGTCAGTATCGATATAGCCTGAAACCTTCAAATGTATTGATACAAGTGTGTCTGTATCGATACAGCCTAATTGGTATCGATATTCACCCTATGTGTATTAATACAAGGCTTGGCAGTAACTAAGGTTTGACTGAAACCCTTAAATGTATCGATATAAGTGTGTCTGTATTGATATAGCTTGCATGGTATCTATGCTTAGTTTCCTGTATCGATACAATAAGCTATAATAGTCACTTTTTTTATTCCTATATCAACACTATTGCTATTGTATCAATACTATAGCGCAGGTCTGAATGAAAATAGACATTTATGAAGGCTACAATGGCTCTTTAACCACCACATTAAATGCCTAACCTCTATAAATCAATTTCAAGCTATAAATAAAGGTTCCCAATAGCTGAAGAAGCAGAGATACAAAAATCATTGAAGCATTCAACAATAAAAGCTCAAACATTTTCAAAATTTTTTATTTTTACTTGCATTAAATTTATACTCTTCTAATTCTATTTGTATCTCATTCACCTTGTACTTAAATTCTAGCAAACATCTACCTACTAGAGGTTCAATCTATTTGTAAAATACTTCATTCAAATAACAAAAGGGGTTGTGTGAAAGTGAGTGAAAATATTTGAGAATTTAGGGTAGAATTCTAAAAAGGATTGAAAGGTTCTATCTAAGCCTTAAAAGATAGTGGTGTACAGTTATACCTTAGCCTTAAAGGTAACAATTTTTTAGTGAATTGTGGGAATCACCATGATAAGAAAATACCAAGAAGAAAAAATGTAGGTGCTAAGTTTAAGGATCGAACCTCTATACATTGAGTGTTTGTTTTTCTTACCCTCAACCTATTTTTATTTTTAGTTTACTTCAAATTTATCAAGTTTTTGTAACAACCAATTCACCCCCACTTGGTTCAATCTTTTCCTTAAGCTAACAATTGGCATTAGAGCTTTGGTCTCTATTATAGGTCTCATAACCTTGAGAAAAGATCCTTGATAGCTCAAAAATGGAGAATGCAAATATGATGCTTAAAGCCTCAAGAAGCCCACAAGAGTTGAAAAGCAAGGATAAAGTTTGTCTCATTGCATTTGAGACAAATGCAAATGCTATAGGACTTAAAGGACATTCCATCATGAGAGCTCCACTCTTTAATGGTGACAACTACTCATATTAGAAGACAAGGATGAGGCTCTTCATCCATGTAAATGACTATAAAGTATGAAAGATCATCGTCAATAAACCACTCATCCCTAAGAAAAAAGTTGAAGATTGTGTTATGCCAAAGGAAGAAGAAGAATAGGATGAACAAGACACCAAAATGGCACAATTAAATGCCCAGGCCATGCACACACTATTTTATGCTCTTAGTCCAAGTGAGTACAACAGAGTCTTACTATGTGATAATGCCAAGCAAGTGTCAGATAAAGTTAGCAACCACACATGAAAGAACAAATCAAGTCAAAGAATCCAAAACAAGCATGCTTGCACTTGACTATGAATTGTTCAAGATGAAGGCCGATAAAACCATCAAAGAAATGTTGGATATGTTTATGGACGTTATCAACGGGTTGAAGGCATTTAGAAAGACCGATCCAAATAAAAAAATGGTGAATAAGCTACTCAATAGTCTTCCCAAGTCTTGGGAAGCAAAAGTGACAACTATTGAAGAGTCCAAAGATCCTAACACACTCTCTTTCGATGAAGTCATAGGTTCTCTTCTAACCTATGAGATAAAGATTAAGCATGGATAAAAGCCACCAAAGAAGGTAAGTGTTACCTTTAAAACAACTATTCCTAGTCATGATGATGATGAAGAGGTTGAGGAAGATGAAGAAATGGCCATGTTCGCAAAAGGATTCAACAAATTCATAAGAATGAACAAAGCAAGAAAACCTCTTAGAAAAGAAATGATGAAGGGAGACTCAAGCAAGAAAGAGAAAGAACAAAGCATTTGCTATAAGTGCAAGTAACCAGGATAAATTAAATTTAAATGTCCAATGTAGAAGAAATCAAACCCGAAGAAGTAAAAGAAGAAGGCTATGGTCGCCACATAGAGTGATAGTGAAACATCCGATAATGATGATGAGAAGGTGGCCAACCTATGTCTCATGGCTCATAATGAGCCCAAGGTATCTTCTAATGTTAATACTTACTTATTTAATGAATTAAAGATGTATTTGATGAATTAGCATTAGAATTCGAAGTCATGAATTTAAAATATAAGAAAATGATTTCTAAACTTAAGGAAAAAAATGAAATAATAAGCATGACAAATAATGATCTTAAGAAGAAAATAGATGAGTTACAAGTCAATATCGATGATCTAACTAAGAAAAACACAAACTTGCGTAACTCATTTACAAGATTTTATATGGCACAACAAAAATTAAATAACATGCTAGAAACACAAAGAGCATTATTTGATAAAGATGGTTTGGGCTATAATAGGATTGAAAAAGAAACTCACTTCAAGAATTTCTTTATAACACAAAATAAATCATTTGATGCATCTAGCATATGTACTCATTGCCATAAACTTGGTCACACATTTCATACATGTTCCTTAAAAACTATTACCTATGAGGCAAGCTTATTAGGAGAGTATAGGTCCCTCAAGGTTAAGATGAAGCTACCAAATTAAAATGGATTCCAAAAGGCACAAAAATTATGAACACTAATACTCAAGGATAGAAAAAAATTTGGGTACCTAAAAAAAAATGACTTTATGGTTATAAGAGGAAAAGCATTGCTTTAAGGTAAATTTAACAAAAGAGAATTCCTGGTACCTTGATAGTGGATACTCAAGACACATGACCGGTGACAAAAATCAATTCATGGAGCTAAGGCCTAAAGATGGGGGAAGTGTTACCTTTGGTGATAACTAGACAAATTAAAGGTATTGGAACCATAGGTAACAAATCTTCATTCAACATTGAAAATGTTCTATTTGTCAAAGGTCTTAAACATAACCTCCTTAGTATTAGTCAATTGTGTGATAAAGGCATGAAAGTTATTTTTGAATCAATGAATTGTCAAGTCATTGATGTTAAGACAAATAAAATTGTTTTTGTAGGACATAGAGAAGGAAATGTTTATGTTGTGCATCTAGATGACTTATCTTCTCAAAATGTTTATTTCATTGCTAATAATGATGACTTGCCTTGGTTGTGGCATAGAAGATTAGGACATGCTAGTATGAATGTAATTTCCAAACTATCTAGAAAAGACCTTGTTGTTGGATTGCCAAAAATGAAATTTGATGATGATAGAAGATGTCTTGCATGTGTTCAAGGGAAACATAGAAGAACTTCATTCCACCCAATTAATATTGTTTTAACTACTAGAGTATTACAACTTATTGATATTGATCTTTTTGGTCTTACTAGGACATTAAGCTTAGGAGGTAAACAATATGGATTCGTTATTATAGATGATTACTCTAGGCTTACTTGGGTTCTCTTCTTAAGCTTTAAAGATAAAGCCTTAGAAAAATTCATTACTTTTTACAAAATTATCCAAAATGAAAAAGGTTATTCTATTTTAATGTGAAAAGTGATCATGGAAAAGAATTTGAAAATCTTGGTTTTGATAAATTTTGTAATGAAAATGCTATTAGCCATAATTTTTCAGCACCTAAAAGTCCTCAATGAAATAGAGTTGTTGAAAGAAAAAAATAGAACCTTGGAAGAAATGGCTAGAACCATGCTTTATAAAAACAATTTGCCAAGATATTTTTGGGCAAAAGCCATTAACACTTCTTGCTACATTGTAAATAGAGCTATGGTTAGGCCAATCCTAACGATAACTCTATATGAACTTTTTAAAAGAAGAAAACCTAACATTAGCTATTTTCCTCCTTTTGGATGCAAATATTTTATACTAAATAATGGAAAGGATAATCTTGGTAAATTTGATGCAAAAAGTGATGAAGGAATTTTTCTTGGTTATTCAACAAATTCCAAAGCTTATAAAGTGTTTAATAAGAGAACTTTGGTTGTTGAAGAGTCAATACATATTATAATTGATGAAACTAACTCAACCTTAAGAAAGGTGTCTCTTGATAATAATGATGTAGAGATTTACCAACAACAAGCGTCATATAAGGAGCAAGGATAAGCAATGCAAAATTAAGAAGCTCCAAAAAAGGAAAGACTACATAAGCCAACTCAAGTAAAAAAGGAAAGAAATCATCCTAGAGAGTTGACTTATGTCAAAGAAGGTGAGATAATTGGTGATCCTAAGCAAGGGGTAAGAATTAGATCATCTTTTAGAAATACATGCAATTATGTAGTTTTTCTTTCACAAATTGAACCCAAAAATTTAGATGAGGCTCTAAAAAATGATAGTTGAATCAAGGCTATGCAAGATGAGTTAAACTAATTTGAAAGGAGCAAAGTTTGGAATTTAGTGGAGAAACCTAGTAATTATCCCATCGTAAGTACTAAATGGGTTTTTAGGAACAAACTTGATGAGAATGGAACAATAGTTAGAAATAAGGCTAGATTAGTAACTAAAGGATATAGTCAAGAAGAAGGAATTGATTATGATGAAACTTATGCCCCTGTAGCTAGAATAGAGGCCATTAGAATACTTTTAGCCTTTGCATGCTTTAACATTTTTAAGTTGTATCAAATGGATGTCAAAGTGCCTTTTTAAATGGTTTCATTAATGAGGAAGTTTATGTTGAGCAAACTCTAGTTTTGAAAATCATCATTTTTTGAATCATGTCTTTAAACTTTCAAAAGCTTTGTATAGACTAAAGCAAGCACCAAGGGCATGGTATGAGAGGCTTTCAAAATTTTTAATTGAAAAAGGGTTTAATAGAGGCAATGTTGACAAAACTCTTTTTATAAAAATAAAAAACAATGACATTTTAGTGATTTAAGTTTATGTTGATGACATTATCTTTGGTACTACTAATGAATCTCTTTGTCAAGAATTTTCTAAGTTAATACAAGGTGAGTTCGAGATGAGCATGATGGGAGAATTACCATTCTTCTTAGGACTACAAATTAAACAAACAAAAGATGGCATCTTCATTAATCAAGCAAAGTACACCAAGAAATTCCTTAAGAGGTTCAAAAAAGATAAAGCAAAGCCTTGTTCCACACCTATGAGTACTTCAACAAAGCTTAGAAAGGATGAAGAAGGTAAAATTGTTGACTTTAAACTTTATAGGTCTATGATAGGTTTATTGCTATATCTTACCGCAAGTAGACCCGACATAATGTTTAGTGTATGCCTATGTGCTAGATAACAATCATCACTAAGGAAGTCACATCTAGTTGCCATGAAAAGAATCTTTAGATACCTCAAAGACAGTCCCAATCTAGGCTTATGGTATCCAAAAGAATCATCTTTTGTCTTACATGCTTATTCGGATGTGAATTTTGGTAGATGTAAAATTGATAGGAAAAGAACTTTCCGTACTTGTCAATTTCTTGAAAATATGGTCATATCATGGTTCTCTAAGAAACAAAATAGTGTTGCTTTATCCATAATCGAAATGGAATACATATATACAGGAAATTGTTGTTCTGAAATTTTATGGATGAAACAACAAATTAAGGATTTTGGCATTACCATGGATCATATTCTATTAAATGTAACAATACTAGAGCCATTTTTCTCACCAAAAATCCAATTCAACATTCTAGAACCAAGCACATAGAAAGTAGACATCACTTTATTAGAGATCATGTGCAAAAAAGTGATATAATGCTTAAATTCATTGATACCTTGCAGCAACTAGCTAATATTTTCACTAAACCACTTGACAAGGATAGATTTTGCATAATTAGAAAAGAAATTGGCTTAATGAATGCACCCTAAATTCATAATTTGATAAAATCCTAATACCTTGCCTCAATATTGTTTGCATCATGCTTAGTTTAAAAAGCTAGCTTAACATATCTACTTGTTTAATGCTATGCACTTGTATGAATTTTTGAATAATCTTGTTATCTCTTGATTAAATTTTGAATTGTCTATGCTAAATGATTTTGATGTGAAAATTTTGGTTCAAGTTGAATTTTCAAATGTTTTTCAAAGGACAATTGGGTCAAAAATATGCCTAATTTGATGCCATTTTAATGGAAATGACCCAATACTAGGCCTTACGTATTGATACTAGCACATTTTTCTTGCTTGTATCGAGACCAGTTTCCATTGTATCGATACAAACCTAGACTTGTTCTAAGTATCGATACACTGTATCGATACTTGACTCTAAGTATCAATACACTGTATCGATACTCCCCAGCCTATATCGATATAGATCATTTATTTTAAGTCTCGAGACCTAATTCATTGTATCAATACAAAACCTAACAATATTCTTTGTATCGATACTCACTTTTAATTTAGGACACTTTGTGCATGGAAAGCTCATTGTATCGAGCATTGTTCCTCCTCATCCCTAGCATCCTCTCCCTAACTCAACCTTCAATCATCAAAACTCAATTCCTAACACTTTCTTCACAATCCTTCATCTATAAACTGATTAACTTCATCACATTTCACCAAACCCATTTCAAAATCAACCTATTATCATCTAAAACATAAAAAATTTGAAACCTTCCCTCACCCTAACCCTTACATTTTCCTTTCAAATTCCATCAACTTTGTTCAAATTTCTTCACATATTTTAATTTTTTTTCATTCCTAAGTCTTTCCCTACTCCGTTATTACGATTGGTTGCTGATTTACTCCCTACACTACATAAAATTGTTGCTAAAACTTACCGCCTACCACATGCTTGACCATTTTCCCCAACCAGCTTGTCCTTATCATTTTATCCATTTGACCTACTCGACCTATTCTACGACCACAATCAACAAACCTCATTGAAACCTAATCCCATTTTATCTGAAACCCATTCAATGACATCACACAAACTTCACCAACTTTAATCCGCTCTTCCACTTGTCTAAATCACCATCCAATTCTACTATGCCATTACCTGCTCGATAAAAGCCCTCAACCACCTTTAAACACTACCATGGCTCCAAAGACCAAACAAATCGCCTGTCGTCAATGACTTGTCACCCATGCTTCCACCTCTACTGCTCATCAACTACCTTCGACCCAAACACAATCATTCTTTAACCTATGCTTCCATGATGCATGGGCTTGTGAGCAGTTGACCGCCATCTATGCCTGTATGCCCATCCAACAATGTCGAGTCATCAATTTCGTTTTTCTTTGGGCCATTAGTTATCCTTACCTTTAAATTTTTGAAACCTTTGAATGGACCAAATTTCTTTCTCTAAATGTTTCATTCGCGAGAATCTTGTCTGTGTATTCTTTAGCAATGCCTCCCTTATCATTGATGATCACGATCATGTCATTACTATTTGATCCTATCTTTTGGGATAAGATCTTGTCGTCAACCTGACTTTTCTCGTATCTGCCTTCAGTTTCTCAAATAAAAGCGTAATCCATGAAGGTTCAACCCCAATTGCCTTGTGCACCTCGAACAACAAAGTGATCTCATTCCTCTTATTGATCGCTTACTCCATCTTATCATCTCACATGTGCTCCATCCATACGGCACCAAAAATACCCTGATTAGTGATGTGAACTATTGGTGGCTTTATATGATTCAAATCGAGAATCATCCAAACTTAGCCCATTCATCTTTGCGGACTTTGTTCTTTGCATTCGTGGTTGTCATAGCCTCTTCCATGGCATGGCATTGAGTTACTACTTCGACACTTAAGGTCTTGATCTTTTATGCGACCTTAGGATTATGGTAACCACTTACTGTTATATTAGTCATAAATCCATAGGGCTCATCAGTTATGAAATTTAAGGTGCTGACTTAGTTCCCAAGGCTCGTTGACAACCACCACTTGAGCAATCAAATATTTCTACTCTCGATGATCATGATGATGATATGGAACAAATTGAGCCTCTTCTACCTTTAGCTCTTGCTACCCTGTCATCCATACCCATGGACATTCATACTATGTATGCTTCTATTATGGGCCGTCTTGATACATGGGAGGGATAATTCGATCATTGCTTCGACACTATCGATGCTCATCTTTCTACTCTCGAGCATAGTCATCGGGCTTGATGAAGCAATTCCATGCTTTTTCGACTACTTTTCCTCGTGCCCCTCTGCCTACTTTTCCACCCGTCGAGGATCCTCTGGTCAATGATGCTTAGTCCAATTAGGTTGCTTGTAGGATATCTTTATGTTTTTAGGACTTTAAGATTCTTAAACTCTTTGCATTCCTTTGAACATCTTTTGCTTATATATTTAACATCTTATCCTCAATGAATTCGTCTTTTCTTTGCCTACTATGATTGCATTTCCTCCATTGCTTTTATTCATCTTTGAATTGTGTTTTGATTTAACAAAAAGGGGGAGAAATGCCATAAATTTACAATGTGTTGCTATATATGTCTTCCATGAATTTATTATGCACTTGATCATGATTATGTTGTCTTGTTGGAACCTAAATAACATGTTGATATTGAACATTAGCTTGATTTTTCAATATTGGGCAATATTATCAATTTAAAATGTTGTAGCTTTAAAGGACCCGATTTACTCAAATTAAAACTTTTGAAAACCATTGCTTTATTGAGGGGGAGTTGTTTTTCTAAAAGACAAGCAAATTTATCTTAAGCTTTGTTATATCAAAAAGGCAGAGATTGTTAACTTTGAATTTAGTTTTGATATAACAAACAACTTAAGCTAAATTAATTTATACTTAACTTGGTATTTGTGTTAAAATTAAAAAACATTTTGAAAAGTACTAAGTTTGTATTTTATCGAAAATATATGTTCCAAAATATATACTTATACTTAGAATATTTTTTAGATATGTTTATGTTAATATTAAGTCAAGAAAAATCATTTTACAAAGGATTTTTAAGGTATATATCGATACAAAGAACAAATGTATCGATACAATGCTTAGAACCTTCAAATGTATTAATACAAGTGTGTTCGTATCGATATAGCTTGCTTGGTATCGATACTCACCCTATGTGTATCGATACAAGGCTTAGCAGTAACCAACGTTTGGCTAAAACCTTCAATGTATCGATACAAGTGTGTTAGTATTGATACAACTTGCTTGGTATCAATACTCAGTTTCCTATATCAATACAACAAGCTATAACGGTTACTTTTTTTATTCTTGTATTGATACTATTGGTATTGTATTGATGCTATAGTATGGGTCTGAATGGCGACAAGCATTTATGAAGGCTACAACAACTCTTCAACCACCATATTAAATGCCTAATGTCTATGAACCAATTTTAACCTATAAATAGAGGTTCCCAATAGATGAAGAAGTAGAGATACAAAAATCATTGAAGCATTTAACAACAAAAGGTCAAAGATCTTTAAAATTTTTCATTTTTACTTGCATTAAATTTATACTATTTCAAGTTTATTTGTATCTCATTCACCTTGTACTTAAGTTCCAGCAAACATCTACCACTGAGGTTCAATCTATTTGCAAAATACTTTATTCAAATCACAAAAAGGGTTATGTGAAAGTAAGTGAAAATATTTGAGAATTTAGGGTAGGATTCTTAAAAGGATTGAAAGGTTCTATCTAAGCCTTAAAATATAGTGGTGTAAGGTTATACCTTAGCCTTAAAGGTAACAATTTGTTTAGTGAATTATGGGAATCACCTTGGTAAGTAAATACCAAGAAAAGAGGACATAGGTGCCAAGTTCAAGGACCGAACCTCTATACATTTAGTGTTTGTTTTTCTTACCCTCAACCTATTTTTATTTTCAGTTTACTTCAAATTTATCAAGTTTTTGTAACAACCAATCCACCCTCTCCTGGTTCAATGCTTTCCTTGAGCTAACAGAGTTGATCTAGTAGCTTACTACATCAAAACGCTTTAGCATTTGGAATAGCAAAATACATAGGTTATACATATGGAGTCAATCACTTACTCGAGATTAAGGTAATTACACAATGAATTTCAAAAGTAAATTAATCTAAGTAAATAGGCTTATTAATGGAGTAATTGCACTTTGGTCTGATTCGATGTATTGTCACCTTTAGGCAATATATCTATTTCTCTGCTTAAGAGTCAAACTGCTCCAGATGGTCAAGATAAGCCATCTACCCTATTGGATTTAGATGACATAATAGTCTTAACATGAGTTAATTGCTCAGATTAACCCTACAAACTATGGACTATCAATTTAGACTACTTACTTTAAAAAGTTATCTTTCCTTATATAAAGTACATTAATGCAACATTCTAATATATAAACACTAGTAAGCAGTGAGCCTTATTTGCTTACATGTACTTTAACATGTAAATCTAAATGAGCACAAAATAGCAATAATATAATGAAACTTTGAATATATAACTATGAATAATTAGTTCAAAGTTTCCCTAAATGAAGGGCTAGTCTATTTAAGTGCAAGATACTACCAAACATTGGTAGTAAGGTAAGACTGGTTTCAACTAGCATATGATCAAAATGTTTTTCATCCTTAGGGTGTTCCTAATATCGACCTCTTCCGTGAGGACTAAGCCTTTTAGAGACCTATTTAGTCAAGTCTAAATGGTTGCTTATGCGACTGATTAAAAAACTGCCATCTCAAGGGTTATAGGGAATAAATCTCGAATAAAAAAGATGAGTATTAAGGAGAGAAATTAGCTTTTAAATACCTTTTCAAGGAATTTTGAAATTTATTTTTAGACACGATGTCACGAACAAAATTCTCATTTTTGGAAAATTTTTAGATTTTTTTTGTGAAATTTTGTAAGTCAATCATCGTATATTTTTAATGATACCCTTGTAATATTGATGTCGATACTTACTCTAAAAAATCCAAAATGTTTAAAAAAAAGTTCATGTTAGCATTGTATACCACTAGGTGTTAAGTTATCAAATTTATGAATTAATTTTAAAATTTTCATAGTATGTTAGTTTCTTGCTTGTGAAAATTTTTTTGGTAATGATCATCTCTAATTCTAAATATTTTACTTCTACTGATTGAGATTTTGGGCAAATGGTTGCATTCAACTCCTTTTTTTTTAAACTTGGATCCATTTTCAAAATATGAAGTATTCTACTCTATAAAATGTTTCTATAGAATTTCCCTAAGTTTAGAATTTTTAACTTTTTCCAACACTTTCAGTGAATTAATACAAGTTTAATTTTTTAAAACTTTAATTCATTTTATAAATTTTTCATTTTTTTGGATATACATTTTCTTCTATAAGGATTTTTCTTGTGAACTTTTTACGAGTTTGGAATTCTTCACTGCTCTTTTTCACACAAAAAATTTCCTAATTTATTTATCAAAAACTTTTTTTATAGCTTAACATGTGGGATTTTTTTAAATTTTTTATTGTGATTCAAACATAGATTTCCCTTTACATGCAATTCTCTTCGAACAAAAATAAATAGGAAACAAAGACCTCCAAACATGCAATTTCATTTCTTTTCATTCAAGAATTTTTCCATTAATTTTATTTTCCCATAATATGAAATTTCCTACTTGGTGCATTAAATTTCCTTTACTCAATATTTTTCCATGAAAATTTTTATTTGAATTTTCACATATTAAATATTTTTCTATGTATTTATTTGTTTTTTGTACGTCAAGAAAATTTTTCCCATGGCATTGGCTTAAAAATTTAAATTTAGCTAATGGGCCCAAAAGCCTATATAGCTTCTAAGAAATCCACCAAGTCCATTTTAATTCTCCAATAAACACACCAAGCCTATTTTTAATTCTCCAATATTTCTAATTTTCCAACAAATCCATCAAGCCTATTTTAATTCTCCAACAAACCCACCAAACCCATTTTTAATTCTCCAGCATTTCTAATTTTTCAACAAAGCTCATTAACTTTCTTTTATTTGATGTCTATGCACATAAATTATTTTGGTCCAAAAATTTCTTTATGGATTTTCAATTGGATTTTCCACTTGGTTAAATTCTTAATTGAATTTATCATGTGGAATTTAACTTCATTTCTTGAATACATGAATTTGAATTTGAAGCAATTTAAGCCTTCCAATTTTAGAATTTCCATTTTGGATTTTTGCACTTTGATTTTATTATTCCTTTACCTCCAAGATTTTTTTTATGCATGTAAATTTATCTTTTAAATTTCTTTGTACATAATTTATTTTAATTTTAGAATTGCTAATTTAGTTACATGAAAATTAATTTAGTTGGAATTGAATTCTTTTCGAACTAATTTCATCCTAACTAGACCATGACGTTAGTCCATAGGCATCATATCATCATCTTGCCATCTAAATTAGCTAAAATCATGACAATAGGGTGTTGCTTATAAAAATAATATGACAAAGGCGTGATGGATTATGGCAAAAGTATGGGAAATTATTACAAAGCCTTAATGATTTTTCACCAAACAAGCTAACAAAAATAAAATAAAATTCAATAAAAAAAAGGAAATTCAGCCAAAAGGGGGTTTTCCCTTTCTTGGCCAAGTTACTCCCCTTATAAATAGGGAGTTTGTTTCATGAAGCCTTCTAGCATCTTCGTAAGTTTTCTTTAAATTAGAAAGGTTTTTTTTAAAAAGCTTACTAAGTTATTTTTCTATCTAAAATCTCATCTTTACAATTTCCTTTTTATGTTTCATTCATCTTTTTTTTTTCTTGTTAGTTTAGGGAATATTTATGCTCATGAAAGCTATGAAAAATTTCCTTCTCTTAGATAGTTTGTCTTTTATTTTTTTCAACAATGGTTTGATTTGTATCAAGAAAATATACGTTGGTGAAATTAATGTTCATTTTAGCAAGTAATTATTTTCATATTTTATTTTATTTTCTTGTCATTTTCATATAGATTTCTCATAAATAATGATTTATGCATGCATTTCAAATTATGTTGTCACTATTTTTTATTATTTATTTGCTTGAGTGTTGGTTTATTTTTTGTTGGAATATTGATGCTACTGCATGTTTACATGATTTTCCTTATTTTTATTCTACTTTTTTAATCTATTTATTATTCATTTTTGTTTACTCCCAAAACTGTGCTACATGATTTATGCTTTGCTGATATATGAATATTCTTGATGTATTTTAGATTTATGGGATTCAAGTTTTAGAGTTTTGATTAAAAGTATGCTTAGCATGTAGACATATTCATCCAAGCATGCTAGATTCCATTTTTAAAACTACACAAAAGTGAGTTTAGGCATAAAAGTATTTCTTTCTTTATTTTCTCCATTTGGCCATATCTAAGGGATGATTTTGTGAATTTTGTCCTTTGATTTTTTAAGGTCATTTATATTGATTTGTTTATTTGAGGCCTTTTAGCAATTGTGGAAAATCTAGGGACCAAGTTGTAAAATTGAAAATTTTTTTTTAGAACTTCCCTTGCTTGGTTGAATATAGTAAGGCAAATTAGAAATGCTTTGCATGCATTTTGATTTTATTTAAAGGTCATTTCTTACATTTTAAATCACTTAGGGACCAAGTTGTAATTTTAGAAAGTTTAGAGACCATTTACCGAAGTATTGCATTTTAGGGCTAATTAGGTCATTTTTTCACATTAAAGTACCTATTTAGGGGATTTTGAACATTTTGGGAACATTTTTAACTTTTTTTAGCAATTTTGAGCCTAAAGTGCAATTTAAAAAAATTTAAGGACCTACTAGCAATTTTTGCATTTGAGGTCATATTTGCCATCCAATTACCATTTTAGGGTATAATTATCATTCCTCATCATTACCAAGTCCTCTAGAGTTACCAAGATACTTTATGTCAAAGGTGTGCCTTAGGGTGCATTTTAGTAATTTATTTTAGAATCGAGTCCTTAGGGTTATCAAGATATTTTCATGTCGAAGGTGCACTTTAGGGATAGGTTGGTCATTTCATGATGATATCGAGTCTTTTAGGGTTACTGGTATACTTTCACATCAAAGGTATACCTTAAGGATATTTAAGTAATTCATCTTAAAACCTAGTCTTTTAGGGTTATCGAGATACTCTTATGTCGAAGGCGCATTTGAAGGGATATTTTACTCTCTTCGACCATGTCTGAGTCCTTAAATTCTAGTTTTTGTATTTTTCATCGAGATTGAGTCTTAAGGCAAGTTTTATCATTTTTTATAAAATTGAGGTAATGTCTTCGAGTTAAAGTACTATGCGAAATGTCTCCTAGCAAATGGGAAGGGTTTCAAGGATTATTTTAATAATGAGGTACCTCCTCAAAACAAGTAAAATTAGGATTTTTCAAACATCATAAAACAAAACTTCATGATTCTTTGGTTTCATCTAATGGGGTACAAATGACATATTTATTTTGAAAGATATTTAAAAACCTAATTTTCTTATACAAAATAATAAAATTAGCTTAGGAAATTTTGGAAATATTGGAATTATAATTAAATTGAATCCCAAAACTAAATAAAGAATGAGATTTAAATTAACACATAATAAGAGGTACTAATTTTTTAGCACCATAAGAAGGATCATTCCTTACTCATGATTGTAGTTGACTCCCAAACCCTTTCACACGATCTTTGGTAAACATAGACCTCAAAGTTTGTTTTTAAAGGTTTTGTACCCTCCAAATATGAACTCCAATAGGTGACCAATCTCCTTAGCCAAAATAGATTAGTGGCAACTCTATGACAAAGTCATTTCATAACGACTATTTAGGTTAAGTTGAGTGAATGATTCATGATAATGACTTAATCCCAAAACACAAAGATAAAACATAAATATATAAAGATAACAAATTAATCCACTTTCAAGGCCAATGGGATGGGATTCATGTCCCAGCCACGTTGCGATAGTAGCCTATCAGTGCACTATAATCTTTCACCAGATATCCCAGATTAAGGATAAGCATGGTGCATTGCCTACTCAAACCTCTATCTAAGTTAGATCTTGAAACTCATGGCTAATAATCATGAATCAATAAGGAACTATTCATCATAATTCATTATGCTTTAGCTAGAGAATTTAATCTAATTAACCATAGTCAAGATCATTTGAGATATGTCTCCAATGTTACTCAAAGTGATGAATCCTTTCTGGATTACTCATCCATCTTTAGTATATTTCATATTATACCCAAAACCACCCTTATTCTGGTATTCATCCATTGTGGACCAGTTCATGATGATTTCTACATATGATACTCCATGTGCAAGATGACCTGGTATCACAAGTCTAAGGACTAATATACATGACTAGCATATGAGAACATCTTCCATAGACATTTGAGTGACTTAAACCAAATGGAGTTCTAATTCGGGCAATGTTTGGTGAACTTGTTTCCAAAAGATAAGCACCCATATGCTATCCCTAAATATCTAACATACTTTAACTTTTATGTAATCAAAGAGTTGCAAGCATCCAATGCATGAAGGCTTCACATATACAAGTCTTTGTGCATTATCAATGCCCTGTCTTGACAATATGATGGCTAAGAATGTTTTTATAAGCACAGGTTTGTTGCACAAGGATCTCATTATCATAACTCATTACTATCTTCACAAGGTCTATGTTTCAGAGGCTTCATCCAATTAGTGTTTGTGTGAGTGTCAATATGCCACTAACATGAAGGAAAACCTATGTTACTCTAACTTAGTAACATGCATGTTGTTATTTGGCCACATATTCTATGTCCTAATCCAATTAGTTTAAGGCTATGCACCAACATACTCTCTCTCTCTCTATTTTTTTTATTTTGGCTGCTTGATTTTTTTTGTTGAAAATAGTATCTAAGTGAAAAGTGTATGAAAATGAAGGGAAAACTTGGGTAAAGATCAAGCTTGGACTAAATCACGTAAAAGCTATATCCTTATCATTTTTTCCTTTCATTAAGCTTTCCTTAGACCTATCTCTCCCTTCATACATTAGCCTCTCTTATATGAAAACCTATGTACTAAAATTGACATTTAATGTCCTAATTAGAAAAAAACACTATCATCTTTTTCTTTTACAATTTTATCCCATCATCTTTTTAATTCAATTTTTTCTATCACATTTTATATCATGGTCCATCGCTTTTAGGCCCAATTGGCATATCAAATTCATCCATGACTTGATTTTAGGTGGAAAATTCTTTTTAGTTTATCTTGATTCATTCTTTTTAATTTACTTCTTACCCAAATCTACAAAGCCAAAGTTCATCCTCGATATTCATTATTGTGGCTAACATACATCTTAATTGCATTCTAGCAGAAATGGGGATCTACTTGACCTGGACCCTCAGATTAATGGCTTGAGCCATTTTTCAATTCTTTTTGACTTTTAAGTTGGACATTTATATTTGAGACTTATTTTGACTCTGATTACTTTGGTGATCTTTCCATTTTCTTTATCCGAAGGGCTTGGTATCTACAGGTAGTCAAATGTAAGAAAAACTAATTAGGGGACTTGTACAAAATTAAATGTCTACATTTATCATTATTGTTATATTGATTACTCACATGCAAAATTTGTTATTATGAGCCATGAGAGTTTTGATAATTTTTTTGATTTTTTAATGTTATATTTCAATTGCACTACTTAATGATCTATATTTTTACTTATTTTATGTTATGAACAAGCATGTATATTGACCCTCACACATCGATTTCACTTTATTTTCCCCTAAATACCAAACATCCAAACATTGTCCTATGTCCTAACCTTTCATTAAGCATCACTAACTCCCTTAAAACCCTTAACACAATGAACACTAAAGGGGAGAACATATCCATAAAAAATTTAGAAAATAAAAACTCAGTCTAGTCTTTCTATTCATCAGTCTTCATCGTCAATACTAAAAAAACCCATCACCACCATCAATCTATTGCCATAAATCACCATCAACAACACCTAAAACCTCCACCAAACCACTATTTAAGGCCAATATAACAATACAAAAAATCCTATTTTTTTATCTACCTAAATTCAAAACCAAAACAATATAAAAAATTGCTTTAATAAAAACAATTAAGCTTAAAAGACCCATAATCAAAGCTAAAATCAAAAGTTAAGTTTTATTTTGGAATCTTTAGGCTTAAAATATTAAAGGACATTTAGATTGTTTAAAAGGACAAAACTAAAAGGAAATGGAGGAGACAATGGAGACTGTTTCAAGGGTTGAAACACTGACGACAATGTTAATTGTGAAAAGCCATCATTTTTAATTTTGAGATTTTCTTGAGGTTTTAGGTTATTTTACCTATCGAGTTATGCATGCTTCATTTAAGCATCACATGCCTAAATTCTAAGATTTGACAAGTTTGGTTTTTTACCTTGTTATATCTCATGTAATGTTTTGTTAATGGATTCAGTTGGAACATTATTTAAAAGTTAAACAATTGTTTCAAGTGAAAAGCCCTAAAAAGAGATGTAAAGATTATAATGTTTATCATGGATTGAATCATTAATAAAGTTTGATTTCTCTTTTCAAAAATTTCATTACATTGTGGTGTTGTTAGAGGACTCTATTGGATGGAATCACATTCTTGTTAAGATAATCTAAAAAAATGACTTAAGTATTCTCCATCACAATCGAATCTTAGCATTAAGATGCTTTGCAATTTATTTCTCAACGTCATTTTTGAATTCTCTGACCTTTTCAAAGGTTTTAGACTTTCTATTTCAATGACTACACATAACCATGCTCAGAACAATAATATGTAAATGTAATAAAGTAAAAGCATCCTCTCTTAATATTTATGTTCATTAGATCACAAACATTTAAACGTATAAGTCTAAGCAACATACTAGCTCTTTTAACTTTTTCAATAAAAGGTTACTTGGTTAATTTACCAAGTAACTAACAATGTTAATTTTTATTTAAAATTGAAAATCCATAAAAAATGAAATTTAACAAAATTAAAATATGGTCATGCCTTAATCCAAACCTAAAGGTTGACATGTATTTTTTAGACTCAATAAGGGTGGACCGGACTCACTTGGGGCATTTGAATACCTTGGAGAGAGATTTTAGAATAATTAATTAATTATAAAAAATATCAAAAATAGGTGATAGCTTTGCACTAGTCCCCATTCAATCTTATTCTATTGATATAAAAGTGCCAGAGGTCAGGTTAGGTGTCATTAGAAAGATAACTCGATAAGGATTAACATAAAAATGTTTTAAAATTTTTAGAAAATCATTTTCTTAGGTGGAAATAGTTCTTAAAGTTAAATTTTTTTTTGATATTGGCAATACATGTAGGGAATATAATGCAGCAAACTTTGAAAAATCATCCCAGGCTCATTCAAAATCATAAAATCACAAATGATAACTTTTTAGAAAGGGAATTTTGTGAATTTTTTAGGAAAAATATTTTAAAAATCCGAAAACATATCTGATGGACCGAAATGGTTTGACCAAAATGCAAATCACTAATTTTAGGGGTTTCAAGCAGTATTGGTTTAGAAAATTGTAACTCTCTTATCCAGGATAATCTAAGAGATAGCAAGATACCATTGGAAAGATAATCCAATGCATTTTGAGGGAAAATATTAAAAATTCTTGAAAAATTGTTTAAGGTTTAAACATGATTTTTGAGTCATGACTATAGTGTTACCAGTTTTTTCAGGTTTCTTAGAACTAGACCAGGGTTGAGGACATTCAAATGTCTGTGGCAACAAGGGGATCAATGATAGTGGCTTCATAAACTGATTCGCACAATCACAAAGTAGTTTGGGATGATAGAATAGCCTATTAATCATGTCACTCACAACCAACTTTAGACAACAAGATCAAAGTACAAACAAGTTAGGGCTATTAACAAAAAGCTTTTCTTTCTTTTTTTGAAAATTAGAATATTTAACCTTATTTAACCTTAAATCCAAACATGGAAACCTTGATTTTTCTCCAAGATTGGAGGACCTATTGATGGAAAACATTAAATCCATATTAATCTTCATTTATTGAAGTTAATTTAGACCAAACTTGGGGGTTTTAAAAAATAAATTTTTGATAAGCATGAAACAAACATATTGACAAACATGTGGTGAACTAAATATGACATTCATGGCATTAAACATAGGAAGCATATTCAAATAAGTAAAAATGACATTTAGCCATGAAAATAATGACAAAAATGTAAAGAAATGGACAAGGAGATGCATGGAGATATTAGCTTTGTACGTAACGTCAAGAATCATGTCATGGAAATGTTGTGAACATATTCAAACAACCAAAGCAACTTACTGGAATTTCAAGACAGCATTAAAATATGTTTCCAAGTTAAACCATGCACATAAACATAAAAAACATGGTGAAGGGGTTAAAAAAAATCAAGGCTCCTAAGCCTGCAACAACCAAAGCCATAATGCATGAAAATCTTAAGATAAGGTTATGTTCAGCATAAAATGGCTTGATATGATGAGATGATGAATAGAAAAGGGAAAATAAGTAGAAAAAGTTAGGGAGCTTACTAACAACTTCTAGACCTTCCTTTGTTGTGAAGTAGAAAACCTTTAACATTTTTCGCTCACTTTCTTCCCTTCCTTTGTTATATATTAGCAAAAAAAGGTGGCCAAGAATAAGCTAGAGTGTTATATTATCAATGGTGAGGATGTTGGAGAAAAGAAATGTGTGAAATAAAGGGTTTTATATGGGTTTTTGGTGGAGGCCCAAGGAAGCTACGAGAATGATTTTTTTTCGACTGGAGGCTAATGTAAAATATAAGTCAAATCTCTCATTGCTAAGCACAGAATGTTTAATTTCAACCATTAAAAACCTAGCAAAGGTAGGGTATTTAAGACATTTGGTGCAGAGAAAATGGTGAGTTATTGTATCAAAGAGAACACTTTTAGCCTTCCATTGGTTGATATACATCCTTGGTAGTAGGAACAAACCATGTATAAACTAAAATAATGAGTAAGCTCTAACATGCCCTTGATTAATCCATATTTTTCATGAAATTCCCTTGTAACAAGATTAATAGACTATTAAAAATGTTATGATCCAATGCTTAAAGCCCAAAAATCCATATGACTTGCATAAAGTTATGTTTGAGATTGAATGATTTTTATGGCCAAAATCATAACTAAATTCATGTTCCAATGTCATGGTGAAAAGGTGTGAAAAATAGCATGAATCAGGGCAAAATAGCTTATATGTTTCGATACTATGTGTTTTGTATCGATAAACTAGGCAAAAAAACCTAGAATATATTGATACATTAAGCATGTTGCATCGATACAAAGCATGTTGCATCGATACCCTCACAACTTGTATTTATACAAGTTAGCCAAAAATCATGATTTTAGCTATGATATAGCTCGATATTGATACAAAGGCTTAACGCATCCACAACAAGAGCAAATGTACAATACTTGGCCTCCTATATTGATACTAATAGTAAGTGTATTAATCTATGACCCCTTGTATCAATACCAACATGAGGTTTTAGGATTTTTGATGATGTGTGGGTCTTGTATTGATGCTTGAAGGTTTATTGAGACTTGCATGCAAAAATATGAAGTTTTCATACTTTTAACACCTCGAAAACCTTAATATGGCTGGAATCAATAAGGAATTGATCCTTGCTTATCTAGAAAACCTTGATGACACCTCGAATGGTGACCTTTGATGGCTTGCAAGTTGACTGAGACAAAATAGGGTGTCTACAAAAGTGATTGGTTTTCATTATTAACTTATATATGCCTAATTCAATCCTATTGGCTTGAAGGCATATACTAATATTTAAACCCTTAGCTGATTATCTTATCCCTATGCAAGTTTATCACATTTTCGATAACTGAACTGAGCTTTATTGTAAGCAATCTCTATTAAGGCTAGGCGGTCTAATGAAGTGCTGAAACCTTTCTAAATGGAACATGTTTTTAGCTAAATTTGGTGGACAATTTTAGCTGCAAGCCTTCAAAGAGAACCCTTACTCTAAATGGCCATATCTAGGCTTCATGTAAGGAAGATGCTTTAACTTTAACTCAAAATAGCCATACATTGAAATTTAGCTAAGCTAGACTCAAAGTAGTCAAAAAATAACCAAACTAGATGCCATTTAATTCCAATGCTGGATTTAAGCATTAAATTCATTTAATCTAAGCTTATTTAAGCTTTAATGGCTTAATCCAGTGGGTGGTCCTTATGCCTACATTTCAATATAAAAATGTTTGTGAAGGATTTCTTGTATGGTTATAAAGTGATCCAAGGCCATTAGGAAACTGAAATGTAGGAAAACTTGGGTAAAAAGCTTGTTCATGGTGAAAAATTTCACTTACTATCAATACATTAGTGTTTTATTCATACAGGTGTTTTCCCAAAACCAAAAATGTACAAAACTTGACATTGTATCAATACGAAACACATTGTATTGATACAACGTGCATTGTATTGATGCACATGCATGTTCTAAGTTTGAAACAACCAAAACACGATGATGTATCGATACATAAATGAAATATATTGATACAACATTATGAAATTCATGTAAATGATATTTTCCATATTTTTGTCAATAAGGTCTTTAGGCACTTCAAACCTTCCTAAAAAAAATTTCCTACCATTGTGTCATCTCTTTTTTTATTTTTATTGTTTTATTTTATCACCTTCTAATTAAGTCTTCAGATGTTAGAAATTGGTTGGGGACAAGAGATGTGTGCGTCTCACTTAGGTCTTGAATCGAGCTTCACTAGCATAGAATGGGCCCTGATAAAATTAGGTGTCTACATTGCAAATCATATCAAAATGTCACTTTTTTTTATGAAATACTCAATTTTTGTCAGTCTAAAATTTTTAATCTTTCCCTTTTCAAAAATCTTCAAAAAATTGATTTTTCTCTCTCTCAAATTTTCTCTGAGCCTTTCAAAATTCAAATTTGGTTTTCATGCCTCAAGTCTCAAAAATTTTTAACTTGGTTATTTCTAGATAGCTAATGACAATTATGAGATACATTCTGATCATCCTATCCTTTTTTTTGGTGAAATTTATTTTATACAATATTATCTCATTACTTCGTTTTACTAACACGTTTCTTTTTATGGTGTTCATTTTACATTCATATTTTTAAATTGTTTTTAAAAATCAAAGGCAATGTTTCATGTTGGTTTCCCTTTAGTGCTTGATATGAAATATCCCATTTTAAATTTGGAGATTATTTTCATAAAAAATCTTTATGCGATTAAAATTTTCCTAAAAGCCTAGGTTTACAATTTGACATAAATTCATGCATAAAAAGGGGATTATATCGAAATAGTGACAAGTCAAAGCAAAAAAAAAAAACTGAAACTAAGTTAAGGTATAGCTAGAAGGTATTAATTTTTATCATTACGAGGAGATTCATACTTTCCTACGTATAACCAATTCCTAAACCTAACTAACGAAACTTTAGATCAAATAAAACACAAAATCAATGTTTTGAGTTTTGTGACTCGAAATATCAATTTTAATAGGTATCCGATCACACCTAGCCTAAATTGTAAACCTAGCCACTTCATGTTGGCCATCTAAGACTAGTTGGATGAGTGATTCATCCTATAGTCCCCCTCATGATTAAGGGTCAAGAACTTATATTTTCTCACTCCCTTTATGTAAAAAAGAAAGATCCTCGATTAAAAGAACACTTTCTCATCAAGAAAAAAAAATTTTAAGTTGTGTGCTTCCTCTTTTTTGATGAGGTGGGGCACATTGCCAACAACTATAGTTAGTGATTCAAGGTTTTCCTTAATGATAGTGGCGTAATTAACACTCATGCGAACACTAATTGGATGAAGCCTACAAAACACAATGGCCTTGCAAAGTTAGTAATGAGTTATGATGATAAAAACCTTATGCATCAAAGCCATGTTTCTAAAAGCATTCATATTCATCATATGCAAGGGAAAAGACATACTAAAATCCTAAAAATATTCCTAAAATCTAGAAAATCACTTTCTAAGCATAATAATTTTTGAAGTTAGATCTGTCCTAACATTGGTAGCACATGCAAGGGAAAAGACGTACTGAACTTTGAAAAATTGTTTCGGGCTTATCCGAGATTGTTAAATTGTGAACAATACCTTTGGAAAGAGAATTTTGTAAACTTTTTATGAAAAATATTTAAAGATTTTAGAAAAAATCATCTAATGGGCCAGAATGGCCCAAACAGAATATCGCATGTTGGTTCCTAAGGTCCCAAATAGTAAAGGTTTGAAAAATTATAACTCCCCCAATGAAATGGTCTAAGGCAAACAAGACACCTTTGGAAATGTAATTTCATGGCCTTTAAAGGAAAAATGTCAAAAAAATCAAGGAAAATATTTTATGGTTCAAAAATGATTTTCCAAACTTAAACTACAATGTTGCTGGAGCAAAATAAAGGGCTATTCGATATTTATAGGTTTTTTTTAAGATAGGCTCGGGTCTAGGACGTCTGAACATCCATGATAGAAAGTAAAATGGGTGTCACAAGTTCATTCCATAATCTCGAGTAGTTTAGGACTATGAAAAAAACCCGTTGACCATGTCACTAAAAAGGATATTTCATTCAAGACCAAGGCTTAATACTTTAACAACTAAAAGAGGTTTTTTTTTTTTGCAAAATAGCATTTTTAAACTTATTTTACCATAAATCCAGAATTGAAGTTTTTGATTTGTCCATATGATTGGAAGGCCAATTTTATGAAATCATTAAATCCATGTTATTCTTCATCTATTGGAGATAGTATGAACTAAACTCAGAGATTTTTCTACAAATTGGTTTTTCGGGAAATAGGCAAGCAATTTTAATAAAGATGTCATGAATAGCTACAACACACCCCAAGATGAACATGGGCTAAACATGCAAGCAAACAAAGATGACATTTTGACATAGAAATAGGTGAAAAAAAAGTAAAAGGATGACAAATAATGTGCATGGAAATGATATGAACATATTTAAACATAGGAATGTATGCTAAAGTTGTCAAGATAGTATTTTTATGTCACGAAACTCCTTAAAATACAAGAAAATGCATGAACATACATGAAACATGTTAAAGTGAAAATTTAAGCATGTGTTAAGCATGTGAAAATGGATGAAATATGTCAAAGAATGTATGAATAAAGGACTGTCTTGATAATAGGATGAAAGAGTAGAAGTTTAGTCTACCAGGGAACATCAAGGCATCACAAGAACATTAAGATCCTAAGACTACCATAACCAAGGCAACAATAATGCATGAGAGTCCTAGGATGGTCATGGTAGCATAAAGGGCTCATTAAAGATGCAGATGATACAAAAAATAGAATATATGTGGAACAAGATAAAAAAAATACTAAAAAGCTTGAACTTCTTCTCTCTTCCTAAAATAGTGACTTTAAGCTTTGTTTTTTTTCCTCTTTTTGCTATTATTTAGTAAAAAAAGGATAAAAGGAAGAAGCTTTCTAGTAATATGGTGGCTACTAGGGTGTTTTGAGGGTGAACATGTGGAAAAGTTGAGTTTTTAAAGGTTTTCTAGTGGTGGTTTAGGGGAGCTACAGGTATGGAAGAAGGTTGAAGGTGTAAGGCAATGGAACACTATTGTTTTTGGGAGAGTTTTTGGGGTTGGAGATTGTTGGAGAATGTTTTCTTTTTTTTAGGGAATTACTAGAAAGATTTTTTTCTTTTTCTTTTTTTGAGGTGGCTAGAAGTCCTCTTGAGAATGGCTAAAAGTCTTTTTTATTCAATGTTTGGCTAATGCTTTTAAGAGACAAAACAAGGGCATTTTTTATCTTTTTCTCCTGCACTAGGGGATATCTCTATCTACTATACTCAGCTAATTTTCTCTCTATTGGTTCTACCATGCTGAGTAGGGTGGCAGAAAAGTTGTGACAGCCTGCAGCTAGAGATATGCGTACCATGCCTTCTTACAACCATATATTTGATGAAAGTGACCCTCGTCATTAGCTATTTAGGCTCTTAAAATTAGTTTAAATTCGATCATAAGCCCATAGTTGAGGTTTGCAATGATTTATGATAGTTTCTTACCATAAAAACTTGTTTAAATCAAATTTTTGAAGGCTGAAAAAGTGGCTCAAACTGGGCAAAAATGCCTTAGTGTATCAGTACATGTACCAAACATGTTGTATCGATACACAAGGTACTTTTACCTATGAGTATCGATACAATGAACTGTGCATCGATGCTAAAAGCAAAAGAATATTATCAATCTTGAGACTTAGAGGCCTGTATGGATACTCTATGGATTTGTATCGATACTCATGCTTGTGTATTGATACATTTTGCTAAAAATACAACTTTAGCTACTGCCAAGGTCTGTATCGGTACAAATAAGCTGGGTATCAATATCACACCTTAGGTATTGATACCTAACCCTTTTGTATTGATACTATATTTGAAAATTCAAATTTTTGGTGACGCAAAAGCCTCATATCAATACTTATGCACCAATATAACTTATGCGTAAATGTGGCTTCCCGAGTTACCTTAACCTGGTCACAAATAATGGGAAATTGATCTGTGTATTCATTTGAATGACCTTGGTGACACCATAAAAAGTGGCCTTTGATGCCTTATTTATATATTTTTCTTTAATATGGCCCATAGGCATTTCAGACCTTCCTAAAAAAAATTTTTTCACCTGGCACCGTGTCACTTAATGATGCTTAGGGACACGACACCTGACAGTTAGCCCTTAGTTTTTATTTCTTATTTTCTAATTTTATCATTTTTAAATTAAGTTTTGGGATGCCAAAAGTTAGCCCAGACAAAATAAGGTGTTTACAAGTACTATTAGAAAGGTAACTCAATGAGGACTAATATAAAAATATTTTAAACATCCTATAAAATCATTTTTTAGGCAAAATTAATTCTTGGAGTTAGATCTATCTTGACACTAGCAGTATGTGTACGAAAAAAGATGCACTAAACTTTGACAAATCATTTCGAGCTCATCTAGAATCGTTAAACCTGAACAATACCTTTCTAGAAAAGAAATTTTGCAAACCTTCTGGGAAGAATATTTCAAAATTTTAGAAAAATCATTTGGCAAGCCAAAATAGACCAAACAAAATACAGCATGCTAGTTTTAGGGGTTTTAAATAGCAAAGGCTCAAAAAAGCATAACTCTCTCATCCTGAATTATCCAAGGGCAAACAACACACCATTAGAAAAGGATTTCGAAGCCCTTTGAGGGAAAAAATATTGGAAAATTCTAGAAAAATCATTCATGACTTGAAAATAATTTTTCAAGCTCAATATGGTGTTGCCAGATTAAAAAAAAGGGAAGTTATTTGGTATTTTTGGGTTTTTTCAGGAATAGACTTAAATATAGGACATCCGAATCTCCATGACAAAAATGAACAAGTAACATGGGCATCACGAGTTCAGTCCACAATCCTAAAGTAGTATGGGATGATGAAACAACCCGTCAACCATATCATTGAAGAGGATATTGGACTCAAGATCAAGGCTTAATACTTTAATAAAAGAAAAAAAACATTTATTTCCATCAATCTAGACTTGAAAGGTTTAATGCGTCCCTAAGATTGAAGAACCAATTTAATCAAAACATTAAATCTATGCTAGTCCCCATTATTTGAAGGTAGCATGACTTAACTTTGGTTTTTTTTTTTTAAACCAGATTTTTAATAAACAAGAAAGCATGCAAACACATAAAGATAACATTTTGACCTAAAAAATGAAAAAAAATGAAAAGAGGTGATAAATAAGGTGAATGAAAATGATAACTATATGAATGACATAAAAAATCATGTTATTAAAGATGACATAAAAATATTTAAGTAAAGAGAGGCATGCTGGAATTTCCAAGACAGCATTTTTATGCCATGAGATTCCTTAGTGTTTAAGAAAGCGCATGAACATACTTAATGCATGTTATGAAAAACATTCAAGCATGTGTTAAACATATGAAAATAGATGAAACACGATAGAAAATGCATGAATAAGGGGCTGTTTTGATGACAAAATGAAAGATAAGATCTTTAACCTACCATGCAACATCAAGGCATCAAGAAAGCATCAACATCTTAAGACTACCACAAACAAGGTGGCAATAATGCATAGGAATCTTAAAAGGGTCATGGTAGCATAGAGAGGTCACTGAGATGATGAAAATGTTGAAAACTCAGAGAATATGCAGAGTCAAATGGGAAAATATACTAAAAGTTTCAAGTCTCAACCTTTTCTCTGTGCAGCAACTTTGAACTCATCTTTCTAAGGTTAAACAGTAAGATAGTGATGAAAAAGAGGGGCTTTTTAGTTAGGTATGGATAAAGGAGAGTTTTGAGAAGGAATAAGTGAAATGAAGGTTTTAAAAGGACTTTTGGTGATGGATTTAAGGGGTTTCGAGAATGGATAAGAGTTTCTTAGTTTTTGGTGGCTTTGGAATATTGAATAAATGTCTGGAAGTGAGTGGTTTTCTTACTAAGAATGTTTTTTTCAGTACAATTTCATCAACTGAGTCCAAGGTTGGCTTATATAGCCATGTGATTATGAAAACAAAAGATGCAAAAATAAGGGCATTTTAAAGTTTTGATACATGTACCTTATGCAGAGATCAGGTACTGTACTCAGCTGCAATGCAAACCCATTGGTTTGGTTAGCAAAAATAGTGGATTAGGACTACTTTTTGCATTTAAGTATTCATAAAACTCAGCTTTACCCTTTGACAAATTGCATGATGTCATGAAATATCCCTTGTCATTGGCTATTTGGGCCTCAAAATTTTGTTTAAATCCAATCATAAGCCCAAAGATGAAGCTTGGTATGGATTTTAATGATATTTGGTGCAAGAAGCATGTTTAAATTAGATTTTGCATTAATGTTGCAATGGCTAAAAATGGCTCGAACTAGGCAAAAATACTTTTATGTATCAACACAAAACATTGTGTATCGATACATAAGGTAACTTTTACCCATAAGTATCGATATAATAAAGTATGTATCAATACTAAGAACAAAAAGTGTTTTCAGTCTCAAGATTTAGAGGCCTGTATCGATGCTCCTAAATTTGTATTAATACTGAAGCTTGTGTATTGATACATTTTGCCAAAAATCACAGCTATAGCTACTACCAAGGTCTATATCAATACAAATCAGGATTGTATCGATCCATCTTATTAGGTCTTAAGACCAAACCCCTATGTATCAATACTACACATAAAAATTTAAATTTTTGGCAACACAAAAGCCTTATATCATTACTTAGGCATCGATATCACTTGCACATACTTGTGGCATCCTAACTTGCCTTACCTTGACTTGTGTACTTATCTAAATAACTCTGATGATACCTCAAATATTGACCATTAATGCTTTGTTTTTACATTTTTTTAATACGATCCATAGATAATTTAGACCTCTCAAAAAATTGATAAATATCCAGTTTATTTTCTATTTTTTGATTCTATCACCTTTCAACTGAGTCTTGGGATGCCAAAAGTTAGCCTGAATAAAATAAGGTGTCTACATGCCCCTCTTTGGCCATTGCTGAGTATTAAGAATAGGACAAAAACAAATTGACACCATTTTATTTAGGTAAAATGATGGTTTTGTGTGCCTACAGGAAAATAGAGAGCAATTTAGTATTATATTAAGATAAGCTAAATATATTTGTAAAAAAAAATTTTTTCATGAATTTCATAGGGTTTGACTTCCCCTATAGATTGCTTGCTAGGTTTAACCCCAAATAGGTGACCAACTTGTGTTGGCTTTGAGGTAGGTAATTTCTTCAGTTTGACTATAGATAGATGCCATCAGCTTGTATGGGCTTTGACTCAATAAGCATCCATCTTTTTATGGATTGAAGTAGGTAATTTCCTAGGTTTGACCCTAGACAAGTGCGACCAGTTTCTGTGGGTTTTAACTCGATAAGCATTCAACTCTTTATGGACTGAGGTAAGTAGTTTCTTAGGTTTAACCCCAAATAAATGCTACCAACCCGTGTAGGCTTTAACTCGATAAGTGTCCAGCTCTTTGGGGACTGAGGTAGGTAGTTTTTTTGGGTTTGACCATAAATACGTGCCACTAGCTTACGTGGGTTTTGACTTCATAAATGTCCAGCTTCTTATCGATTGAGGTACGGTGTTTCTTAGGTTTGACCCCAAACAGGTTCCACTAACTGATGCAGGCTTTGATTTGATAGGTGTCTAGGTCTTTGTGGACTAAGGTAGGTAAATTTTTAGGTTTGACCCCAAATAGGTGCTACTAGTTTGTATGGGCTTTGTAAGGTCAGAGGTTCTAACCTGGAGCCTTTTAAGGTTTTTTAAAGCAGGAAGTTGTATCTTAAGTTTTAATAATTTGACTTCTATGCGTAGGAGTTGGTACTTGAAGCATGTTAAATGTTTTATAGTGCATAAGGATACTAACGCATGTCTAAATAATGCAAAGGTGATGATTTTAAAAGCCTAATCCAATGGTCCATTTTGGCCTTCTTTAAATGTTTAATCTTTTATGAGTTTGGTAAGGTGGCCTTGTGCCTTAGGGCGCTTTAGATTTTTAGAGGCTTTGAATGTTAAGGTGAAAATGTCTTCAAGAGAAGCTTTGAAAGTATTTAATGAAACATCCTTAGGAAAAGCTTTGGAAAACATTGAAAACATCCTCAAGAGAGGTTTCAAAAGTTTTGGTAAAATATATTCAAGAGAGGCTCTAAAGGTTTTTTATGAAATGTCTTCAAGAGAGGCTATCGAGGTTTTTGATGAAACATCCTCAATAGAGGCCTTGAAAGCTCTAGTAAAATACCCTCAAGAGAGGCTTTAAAGGTTTTTTGAAGTAACGTCTTCAAGAAAGGATTTGAAAGTTTTTTATGAAATGTCCTCCAAAGAAGCTTTGGAAAATTTTAGAAATATCCTCAAGAGAGGCTTCAAAAGTTTGGCTAAAATATCCTCTGGAGAAGTTTTGAAGGTTTTTGAAGTGAAGGCCTCAAGAGAGGCTTTGAAAGTTTTTGATGAAATGTCCTTGAGAGAGGCTTTGGAAAATCTTGGAAATATCCTCAAGAAAGGCTTCAAAAGTTTTGCTAAAATATCTTTAAGAGAGGCTTTGAAGGTTTTTGTAGTAACATCCTTAAAAGTGGCTTTAAAGGCTTTTGGTTGACACCCTCAAGAAAAGAGATATGATGTATGTGATGAATGTTGTTTCTAGGCATGAACATCATGTTATGTGAGTAAGTTGATAGTATGCTTGGTATTAAGCTACCCATGCACATGGAGTGATGTACATGCATGCAAGGTAACATCGTAAATATTCATGAATACAAATGTGCTAGAATGCAAATGCACATGAATGCAAATGCCTGTGACATAGGTGCCTCTGAATGCTACTATATGCGAGAAAAAAATGCACATAAATGCAAATGCTTGACAATATAGATGCACCTAAGTGCAAAATACTTCTAAATGAGGGTGCACATAAACATAATTATAGGTGGGTGAGAATATATGAGAGTGTTAGTGTTCCTGTATTCACATGAGTGCTGATGCCTTTGAATGCAAACACCAAGACTAGCCATTATTGATATGAAGCTTGAAGTGAAGTGTATGTTACTGAGTGATGCTCAAATACTTATGCGAACGATGCATATTTTCATAAAGGATGACATGTGTGCTTACTAAAAGTGTAGAGGTTGAGATTGTAGCTAGTTTATTTTAAGTCTAGCTTAACGTTTCTTGATGGTTCATTTCTTTGATTAAGAAGCATTCTAATCCTAGTTTTCCCCTATGATTGAAAAATCTATTGTCCTTTTTTTAAAATGTTCACTTGATGAAAACTTACCAATTAGTATGATATTTGAGTCTCTTGAAGATTATTGATTTATGGTTAGAAGATTTTTTGAATGGCAATTAGGATTTTTAAGAAAGTTTCAGGATAAGTGAAATGAATTCCTTATTTTCCTAAGCTCACGAATGGACCAGTCCTTATGAATTCCTTAAAAACCAAATAAATTTAAGATTCTTTGAAGCCTTTCACCAGTGATACTTTAATTGGCACCAAGATTAGCCATAATGGGTTAAGGATTATAAGGTTGATCTGGAAAGGTGATGAATGTAATCTTAAGAATTAACACCTCTAAAGATGACACTTTGGACATGTTCATGGATCTCTTTGGAATGATCGTTTCCTTGTCAAGATCTCAAGAACCCTATATGGCGTATTAAAAATTCAACATTTCACTCTAGACTACCTATTTGGGTTTTCACCCTAAAGCCTCAATCTTTCTATTTTTGATTTTTTTTATTGCATCATCATGATTATTAAGAGGGCTCAAAATTTATCAAAAGAATAATCTCCTGAAAAATGGGTTCATCAGTTCATATGGCCATGTTTGATTAAAATGGACTTTTAAGGACCGTAAGATAGGCCAAAGTTCATGCTTTTGAAAGAAAATGTATAAAGGCCCAAAAATTGCATTTAAAGGTGATTAGATCAAAGATCATTTTGTTTTATGAGGGTATCCATATTTTTGTTTCCTAATCTTTTATTCCCTTTTCTTGATTTTTTTATTTTACTTTTTTATTTTTTTCTTCTTTTATTTTTCTTTTTTTTTCTTCTTTTTCTTTCATTTTTTATCATTGGAGGGAATTTTAGACTTTGCAAACTTTGTACCTTTCCTATTTGCCCCTTAATGTTGAGCGTTCTTGGAATTATAAAGTGGGATATTCGACCCTATGCTCCTTAAACAAGTTTTTCTTCCCTCATAATGTGGGAAGTGATCTTGATTAGGATTTCACAAGAATGAATTTATTAGGCTTAAAAGGGTAGCAAAAAGGGAAGTTCTTCTAATTTGACAGAAGATGATGAAAAATGGCAATTTTCATCTTAAACATGACTCTGTGAACTTAGAGAACCATTTCTCAGAGAAAGTTCCTTCCAAGACATTTTGGACCTTTTAATCACATGTTGGTGTATTCAATTTTTAATTTTTAATTTTTTATTTTTTTAAAAACTTGCCTGAGTTCCCTTTTTTCCTCTCTTTTTACTTCACACACATGGGCATACCCTGTTTTGGTTTGCCACTGATAGGAAATCATATGATGCTAAGCTTCAAGCTACAAGGAACATTCAGTATTGACAAAAAATTCAAGTTCCATATCAAGATTATAAGGAAGAACTAGGTACAGGGTCATGAAGGGTCCCCAAAAAATGCCTTGAGGAAGGTCTTTGGGAAATAATTTGAAAAGGTAGAATCAGGGATGAAGAGGTCACGGTAGGAACATAAGAAATGTTTCGAGAAAAACTTTTAGAGTTATCAAAATAAAAGGAGAAATCAAGGGACCAAGAGGTAGTGGTCGGGATGTAGGTTAATTTGGTGGCATTGCCCCCAAGATGTGATTTGAAAAGCTTTTAGGCTATGGCCTAGTAGGTTGTCGAGAAGAAGGTGGATGGCTTTTTGGCTTAATCATGATACGTGTCAAATTATCATTGACAAGACTTTAAGAGAATATATGTTTGCATGGTTTTAAAGGGTCTATAAATTCCAAAAGATTGGTTCTTATCGTTCCTAGCCTAAGTCAAGGTTTTCGTTCATTTGAAGGTTCTGGTGTGGTCATGTGGCATGGTTTAAAGCTGACTCCCTAAAGTTTTAGGGCATATAAATAGTCAGTTTTATGCATGGAAACCTTAAAAAAAGATAAAGAATGCAAGCAATCACCAGTATTCTTGAGACTTTTAATATCATGCTTTAATCATATATACAGTTTAATTTTCAAAACAAGTTAGTTTCTTGGAAAATGACATTTTAAAGACAAAAATTTCACATAAAGCATGCTAAATTGAAATTTCTCCATTTTCTTAGGTCATGCATCTTGTTTCACAATTGATCAAGATCCAATTGCCTTACTTTAATCAAACATTACATTTTTCTCTTCATAGCCCTACATTCTTCTATAGAATGACTAGTGCACCCTCCATGATATCCTCAAGCAATGGTGTTATGACCTTTCTGGTAAAGTGGCTTTAGAGGTTCAAAGTAGATTAAGGTAACTAATCGATCCTAGATAAGCCAAAAAAGTAATTTAGTTTATGATATTAGGATTGATTTTATAAGGGTTCTAACCTGACTACCTGCTGTCCTTTTTGAGCACTCCTTAAGCCTTTTGGTTGATAGGTTAGTCCAATCGAGGTCTTAGATGTTGAGTTGTGCATTGGAAAATATGCTAGCAGGTAAAAACTCAAGTATGAATTTGATGCAAGACTACCTTTAGGGGATGAACCATTTGGCTTGCAGCGTACATATGGTGAAAGGTAAAATCCTTTGTCGACTACTTGTCGAAGGTTAAGGCTTAGACCACTTCTCTTTCATCTGCAAGTATTTTTCTTCCTTTAGTGTGAAGTAGCTCTTCTTTCCCAAGTTTTTTTGCTTTTGATTGCATTCTTAATCATTTCCCCGGACATGATCAAATCAGCAAAGTTCCTTATGGCTTTCCTTATAAACTTGCCATAAATAAGGGCAAGTAGTGTTTCCATAAAGTGTACGGTCATCTCTTTCTCATTTAATGGTGGATGTACTTGTACTCCCTTTTCCCTCTATTTTTAGGCATATTGCTTGAAGGTCTTAGTAAGCTTTTTCTCCATGTTTCTCAAAGATAACCTATCGGGTGCCCAGTCAAAAACGCGCTTGTACTGGTCCAAAAAGGCTCTAACAAGATAACTCATGTTTAGATTTTAGTTTTTTCTAGCTTATTGTACCACTGAGTTACTACTCTAGTCAAACTATCTTGGAAGTAGTGATTAGAAGTTTTTCATTCTCTTCATACTCAGCCATCTTTCAATAATACATCCAGATATGGACAATCAAATCTATGGTCCCATTGTACTTCTCGAACTCAGGTACCTTGAACTTAAGTGGAATGATGAGGTTGGAAACCAAGCCTAGATATTTGGCATCCATGATTTTGAATTAGTCGTTCTTCTCAATTACACTGAGTCTTTTTTCTAGCTATTGGTATTTGCTGAGGTCTTTTATAGTTTCTAAAGGTTGGACACCTTTAGGTTCCTCTTACTCCTTAGGGTCTTTTAGATCAAGTAATGACCGATGAGCCAAGGAAGATTTAGGATTTGCCCTATAAAATCTAGAATGCATAGGTGCTACAGTTGGATTCATGTGCATAATCGGGTGCATTAGTGGAATTTGTATTGTGTGAGGTTATTGCTCTTAGATTGCTTTCTCTTGGATGGGTGTAACTTAGGCGCCACCCGTTAGGTCATCTTTGGAATTTGTCGACCTTTTTCTGATATTAGTTACACTAGCTTGCCCCTTTTCTTTTATGGAGTCAATAATATCTTCTTCAACATGGCTATCTGAGCTTGCAATTCCTCATTTTTACGAAGCATAGGCTCTTGATCTTCTTTATGCATGAGCTCTAATCTCTTAATTCTAGCTGAATACTTATCTCCCATGATTAACAATGTTAGTTTTCCTTTGATACCTCTTAAGGAAAAATAAAGCTTCTTTTAGAAAAGTTCTGGTACTCATGCAAGCTACCATTCTACACGTTCAAGTTCTTGAATTGGGCACAGAAGTATGCATGCATGTATGCAAGTAAGTGCAATGAGGATGTCAATGTAAGGTATGAAAAGAAGTCATTAGCATGAAAATCTTATCATGGAAATCTTCCTTTAGGATTGCAAATAGCATTATCAATGGTAGATAGAATGTATGAAATGCACCTTGTTGCGTCCCTATAGTACAGGCCTTAGTAGAATGGCCATGAGGGGAAGGAATCCATACAAATGGACTAATTATGCCTTAGAACTTATCAAGGAAGTATGATGCTAATAGGGTGAAGATCTTGTAGGCACTACAGTCTTCATTCACCATTGTCCCATGTCAATTGTCTCCATATGTTTGATGCAAGAAATGATGCATGTGACATAAACATGAAACAATAAGGTAGTACATGGTTAAAAAATATTGGTAAGAAGAAGAAAAGCAAAAAAAAATAAATAAATAAATCACAAAAATTGCCTTGATAATATATGGCATGATGCCTAGAAGCAAACATGACAAATGATGACAAACGGATAGCCTAATGGATTGTTCGGGTTAAAATTGCCTTTAGCAAGATGACACAATAGCTTGCAAGGACAAGATTGACCAATTAAGTGGTGATGTTCGTTCATTAACATCTATGGCAAGTACATGTTAAGCCATCATTCAGACAAAATGATAGGTTATTTTGGTCAGATATAACTATTTTAGGATGGCATTGCAGGTAATGGCATTCGCTTGTCATCACCCACTTATTAAAGAGGATTTTCCATCGAACATAATGGTATATCCTAAAAAATGATCATGAAAAATAAAATTGACAAATGTGGGTGACAATGTTCACCTATCATCCCCCACGTAACCATGGTATATAAGAGTAAAGGCTTCCCCAAGTGATCCTACTCTCTAAGTTATTCTAGCAGAATCTGGTATGGTTTAACATGGTATAGCTCATAGGGTTCACTATGTGGGTTTAAGCTGATGCCTAATTCGGTATCTGATCACTCCTTTATCCGATAAGGATAGCCTAGGTAGCGTGATCCTAGGCTCATCGTAGGTATGGCAGAACGGGTTTGACTTAGTGGATGTATTTTCCTATGCAAATGTGGAGGGGTACTCATGAGAGACGTAGATAATTTATACCCTAAAAGGTCTTGTCATGCCTATGTAGAGGGTTACTCATGAAGGTGGATGGCTTACTTCCTGCTAATAATTAGGATTCTAAACACACCATGCTGTTTGGTGGGAATCTAATGCAAATGCAAGTGCATGATGTGTGTCAAGGAAACAACTAAACCTTTTTGTTTTACCCCATATTACCATGCTTATTTAAATCAACATTTATTCGAGATAGAGTAGTCCCTAACAATCACAAAACAAAACCATGAAAAGTAAAAGGTTAAAAGATAAAATAAAAAGGAATTCTAACTAAATAATAATGAAAGCTAAAAAGTCAAAGATTGTGTGAGGCATAACTAATCATAGGCGTAACTCTCTAAGTGGTCCCTATTAAAGTTGCCAAGCTATTGCCATGTGCACTTCTTTAAAACTTCAGACGATCTAAAGGGCTAAGCATGCACAACTTTAAAAATGTTCGATAGTGATGGTGGTCGAGCCTTTGAGTTATCCTATGATCTAGATTTGGATTAGGCATAGTTACTTGAAGGGGAAAGACACTGTCAGGTGAATAACTTATCCAACCAGTCTTAGATGGCCACCATGACGTGGCTATAAACTTAGAATCACTAATCATTTCAGGCTAGGTAGGATCAGATGCCTAGTGAAGTAATATTTTAAGTTACAAAACTCAAAACATTAAATTCAAGGTTTACGAAGTCCAAAGATTCATTGGTTGGGTTCGAGAGTTGGTTACACATGGGGAAAGATTAGCACCCCTATGATGCTTGAAATCAGTACCCACTAACTAGGTTTTGCTTCGATTTCAACTTGATTAGTTCCATTTGGTCATTATTTACATATAATCCCCTTTCTATGCATGTAGGTTTAGTAGAAAATGTAAATTTAGGCTTTGAAAGAAGCTTTATGCCACTTATGTGCCATGGAGGCATGAGGAGCATAGGGATTTTTTACGAAAATAATTTCCAGATTAAGCTTTTAAAGATTCAAATATTCTATATTAAGCACTGGAGAGACACCAACATGAAACAAAACCTTGTACTTTTATTAGAAAATAAGTTATAAATATGAATGCACAATAGTCACTACTAAAGAAAATGTGTTAGTAAGACAAAAAAGAATTTAATAACATCATAGACAAAAAATCACAAACAAAATAATGTAAAAAGGAGGGATGATCAGAATATATCTCATAATTATCTTCGATCATGGAAGAATAACTAGGGTGACAATTTAGAGACAGGATTGGATTCGATGGTGATTTGAAGGACAAAAATGATTTCAATCAAAATAATCTAGGGCATCTAAAAGAGAGAAAATTTTTTGGATTTTTTGAGGTGAAAGCGGGGTTGAAGTATCCCCTTGGAGTGGTAGGGTTGGAGTCTGCTAAAAAATAAAGTTATAAGAATAGTTAGAAGAGAAAATTCATTTAACTGAAAAATAGGGTTGGAGTATCCCCAAGAATAAAAATGCTTTTTTATCATTTAAGAAAATAATTAGGAACCTCGACTAAATCCGAGAGAGAAAATTCCAAGTTTCTTAGTAAAAAAATGGGATTGGAGTATCTTTTCCGAGTAATGGGGTTGGGATATCCCTAAAAAAGCAAATTTTTTATGTTTTAGATGAAAATTTTGTCTAGAAAAAAGGATTTTGAAAATAGAAAGTCGGGCATTTTATAAAATATATTTTTTGTCTTAAGCCTTAATCCAAGCCTTAAGGGTTTGTATAGTAGGAATCAAATGCATTTCGAGATGTTCGTATGTCTCCATTAAGGCATTTTAGAAATTGGGTTAAAAACAGGGGACAACATCACATCGTCTCCTTTCCCGAATTTATTCAAGGTGCATCCGAAGGCTTCATAGGGTAAATGAGTTACCATTGGAAATGTAACTCGATCAGGCTAATATAAAAAATATTTTTAAAATACTAGAAAATCATTTTCTAGTTGGAATTAATTCTTGGAGTTAGGTCTATATTGACACTGGTAGCATATAGAGGGGAAAAAGATGCAGTGAACTTTGAAAAATCATTTCAAGCTCATCTAGAATCGTTAAATCATAAATGATAGCTTTTCGGAAAGAAAATTTTGCAAACTTTCTGGAAAAATATTTAAAAATTTCAAAAAAATAATCTGGCAGACCAAAATGGCCTAAACAGAATATAACAAGTTGGTTCTAAAGGTTTCAGATAGCAAAAGTTTAAAAAATCATAACTTTCTTATCCTAAATGATTCTAGGGTGAATAAGACACTGTTCGAAAGATGCCCTTAAAGGGAAAAAATATAAAAAAATTCTAGAAAAATCATTCATGACTTGAAAATAATTTTTCAAGCTTTGACTATGGTGCCCTCAGAGCAAAAATAGGGGAGTTATTCGGCATTTTTAGGTTTTTCAACGATAGACTTCAATCTAGGACGTCGAATTGTCTACGATCGAAAAGGACAAGTGACACGGGCATCACAAGTTCATTCCATAATCCCGAAGTAGATTGAGATGATGAAACAACCCATTAAGCATGTTGAGAAAATATGTACGACTAGGTGACTATGTTAGGATGTTACTTAGGAATTTTGACTATATGATAGGATTCCCATAAATAATGGGATTAGATTCTGTATTTGATTTTTCTAATCAATCCTTTAAATCATGGGATTTTGATTATGGTTGACTTTAGATCTTAGATGAATGCTAGGGCTATAATATAAGTATGTGTTCTGTAATACTCTAAAAAATAGAATAGAAAAACTTATTTTTCCAGTTTTAAACATGGCATCAGAGCTGTAGGGATCTGATCTTTCATTTTTTTTGGCCTTAATTATCGATTATTTGGTGAAGTTTCTTGGCCTTCATTGCCGTCACCATAATCTATCCCTAGCCTGTTCTCAGTTACTATCAGTATAATTCTTCCTTTTCTTTCTCTTTGATTCTTATAATGTCAGAAATAAGGAAGACAATCATTCCAACCCAATTGGATAAGCTAATTCGATTTCAACAACCCATAGAGTTGTAAAGCATTCACGTTGCTTACAGGTTAGATGGAAAAAACTACCTCAAGTGGTCACAACTCATCCATACAGTGTTAAAAGGAAAAGAGAAGATCAGCCATCTTATGGGTATCGGTCCTAACCCAGGAGATTTAAAGTTTGAAGCATGGAAAGAGGAGGATTCCATGATTATGGCATGGTTATGGAACTCCATGACTCTTGAAATAAGTGACACTTGCATTTTTTGGAACATTGCAAAGGATATTTTGGATACAATGCAACAAACTTATTCTAAAGCTAGAGATGCGACTTAAGTGTACGAGGTCAAGGTGAAAACAATAGCAGCTAAATAAGGGAAAAAACTTATCACTGAATATGCAAATGAACTAAAATCGTTGTGGCAAGAATTGGATCACTATCAGGTGATACAAACCAAGTGTCCCGAAGATGCTATAGCCGTAAAGGATTTCATTAAACGAGTAAAGTTTATGACTTCCTAGTTGGACTTAATCTAGAATTTGATCAAGTGAGGATATAGATTCTTAGGAAATCAGAGGTTCCATGTTGTAATGAAACGGTGGCCTTAATTCGTAGGGAAGAAAGTAAAAAGGGGCTAATGCTTGAACCACCAAGCACTGACAGTTCTGCCATGATGGCAGGAGAAAAGGGAACAGCATTTGAAGAAGAAAAAAGAGGTTAACAAAAAACTCAAAATCATGATGGATTATTTTGTATGTATTGCAAAAAGTCTCATCACACCTGTGACAAGTGCTGGAAACTTCATGGGAAGCCTAAAAGTTGAGAATGGGATCAAAAAGGAGGACAATCAAAGAACAAGGGGCAAGCCCACATTGTTATAGGTTTTTCAAACGAGTTAGGTGGTCTGAGATTGAAAGAGTAAGATCACTTATCAAAAGCTATGAAAAACATGAAAAATCTCTAGGTACTTATTCATTAGCATATTCAGGTAAGTTTCCATCTTCCATTGGATTAAATGTCTCAAATATAGCCTTTACTGACTTTTGGGTCATAGACTCAAGAGCAATAGATCACATGACACACCTATCAAATAAATTTTCTACCTATTCCCCATGTCCAAGCAATAAAAAAATAACCATTGCTAATGGTTCTTTGATTACGGTAGTACATTTAGGAGATGTTAAAATTAACCCATTGGTGACCCTTAAAAATGTTCTTAATGTTCCCAAATTATCTACAGACCTGGTCTCTACATAAAAACTCACCAAAGATCTTTGCTGCAATATGACTTTTAATAGCAATTATTGTATATTCAGGACAATGATTCAATGAGGATGATTGGACATGCTAGGGAAAGGAATGACCTCTATTATCTTGACACATCACTTCCACCAAACATGACCAAGGATAGATTGTCTTCTTCTCTCATATAAGAGGTAGTTTTATCTAATAAAGAGAAATGTTTACTCTATCACAATAGACTTAGACATCCATCATTTAGGATCATTAAAGTTATGTTTCCATTATATTTTAGAGAATTAGATGTTGAGCATTTTCAGTGTGAGGTGTATGATCTTGCTAAACACAAGCATGTACCTTTTCTGATTAGTAATAAAAGAAGCCATGTTTCTTTTCATCTTATTCATAGCGATATATGAGGTCCATTTACTGCTCCTAATGTTTCTGGGGTAAGGTGGTTTATTTGTTTCATAGATGATTGCACTCGTGTCACTTAGGTTTTTCTTCTTAAGCGTAAATCTGATGTTAGTACTGTAGTCCCTAATTTCTTTTTATGATAAAAAATCAATTTGGAGTCAATATCAACATGTTTAGGTTTGATAATGTCGAGGACTATTTTAATCAAATTCTCACTCCATTTTTCCAAAATGAAAGGATTATACATGAGTCATCATATGTTAATAATCCACAACAAAATGGAGTAACGAAAAGAAAAAATGGTCATCTTCTTGAAAAGACATGAGCCTTGTTATTTCAAAAAGGTGTGCCTAAAATTTTTTGGGAGGAAGCAATTCTTACAGCCACATACTTAATAAATCATTTACCATCGAGAGCATTAGGCTTCAAGAATCCTATGGACATACTATCCACATTTTACCTGAATCTAAACATAACAAATAACCTTGTACCTAGGATTTTTGGGTGCATGTCATTTGTTCATGTTCATAGACAAAGCAAGCGAAAATTGGATCCAAGGGCTCTAAAATGTGTCTTTATAGGCTATTCCTCAACTCAAAAAGGGCATAAGTGCTATCAGCCTCCATAAAAAAGGTTTTATGTCTCAGTAGATGTCACGTTCAATGAATAAGAGTCATACTTCAAGAATCCTTATCTTCAAGAAGAGAATTTAACTAAGGAAGATATGGATAAAGAAGGTTTTTTTACTTGACTTACCATTACTTCCTACATACACACCTTCTAAGAATCTATCTAAACTAGTATCTGATCCTGTATCTGAACCTGTGTTCATGTCTGAACCTATGTCTGCATCTGAACCCATGTCTAAACCTATGTCTGAGCCTATGCCTACACATGCAACCAAACCAGAACCTATACTAGAGACATTAGGTGAACCATCTATGCCTAAACCTATGACTGATTATGCTTTGAGAGATGTAAGATTTGACAAAAATAAGGTGTTCACAAGGAAGAAGATAGCTATTCCTGAACCTATGCAAATTCAAGAGTCTAACTCAGATTCGTTAAATAAGGTAACAAATTCCAGTCCTAATACTAAATTACATTTAAATAATGATGATCAAGAACATTCGATCGCTATTAGGAAAAGAACTAGGAAGTGCACAAAGCAGCCTTTATATCCACTTGCACATTTTTTGTCATTTAAGCAATTTTCACCAAAACATAGAGCGTTTCTTGTAAGCTTAAACACTATCTCTATCCCTACTACTTTATCCTAGGCTTTGTCTAATGAAAAATGGAAACAAGCTATGAATATGGAGATGGAGGCATTGGAAAAGAACAAACTTGGGAATTGGTGAAGTTACCAAAGGAACAAAACCAGTGGGCTATAAATGGGTGTATACAGTGAAGTATAAGGCAAATGGGTTGATTAAGAGGTACAAAGCATGGTTGATAGCCAAAGGATACACTCAGACCTACAGAATTGACTACCTAGAGACTTTTGCTCCCATTGCAAAAATAAATATAGTTAGATTATTGTTATCACTAGCAGCGAATTATGGTTAGGATTTGCAACAGTTTGATGTCAAGAATGCTTTCTTGCATGGGGAACTCGACAAAGAGATTTATATGGAGGTTTTGCCAAGTTACAAAAAAAAGTTAGTAGCTCATGCTGTGTGTAAACTAAAAAAGGCCTTATATGGCCTTAAACAGTCACCACGAGCATGGTGCAATAAATTTGTGAGAGTTATGTTGAATAAGGGGTACAAACAACACCAAGAAGATCACATATTGTTTATTAAACATTCTTCTTCAAGGGGAGTTACAGCAATATTGGTATATGTGGATGACATAACAGTGACGGGAGATGAGGTCAAGGAGAAACAGGCCCTAAGGCAATACTTGGCTAAGGAATTTCATGGAGATCTACTTGCACAAATGCTTATTTCCAACCATTCTTATGATCCTTTGCAAGGAATTGGAGGTCCAATGACTAGGGTCAAGACTAAACACATGGAGCAAGCTTTACAAGGACTAATCATGGAAATGCAAGCACAGGAGGATGTTCAAAATGAATCAAATGCATTGCCAAGATTGATCACTTTTCTACATTGTGTTGAGGCTAAAAAGAAAAGATGAATA